>LUCH01001039.1:0-66628 GCA_013368495.1 Paragonimus heterotremus
CTAATAAATAACCCTTGTGCCATCCGCGTTCTTGGATCACAACACTAGTGAGAGAAATTGAACTAGCCCGAACCCAAGACTAGATATGACACACTTGTAGTAGAAGACCGGGATCTTTAGATACGGATAGTTTGGTTCTGGTAACATGACAACGCTTAAAAAGATTGATTAGGTATCGCTAAATAGTACTGTACTATTCAAGCTGCATTCTTCATATACTTAAGTCGTGGAGAGCCCTCATGGTTCGTAGTTATCAGATGTACAGAATCCAAGCAATCAGGACGCTCCTGGTAAGAAACAGTCATACCATTTAAGATGGTGGACGACAAACTATAGCCCCTTGCGACATTCAAACTTCTTTTGCCGAGGCTTAGATTTCCACCACGTTATTTCATCGACGTGTCTCATCAAAAACCAGTTAATTGGATACGTATGGACAGTTCCAGATAGAATTCCTCGAACATTTTGTTTGCTTATCCTGTGTAGTAGCTCACTTCCGGTACTAACACTTGTCCTGGCCTTTGAACTGATCAGTTTCATGGGACGTCCATATTAGTTGGGATTCATGATCTTAAACACTGACTAGCCAGGAGAGGATTCGACGAGCAGAAAGATCATAATCTCCGAAGTACTTTAAATCACTGGAAGCAGTGTGAGACCCCGACCACAGCGGTCAAAGCAATTTGAACAATATAGCAGAATTTTCTTTGGTAGTGATGTGGATCACATCCCAGTATTGAAGTGGATTAATGTTTAGAAATGTTTCCAGCTCCAGAAGCACATTCATGATCCTAGTAGATATGCTCTGTAGTTTCGGGTTGACGCTACAGCTATTTATTGGTTTCAGTCCATCCCTTCCGCATGGCTGCTGCTATCTGAATCATAAGTGAAACAATAATCGATATATTTATGTTTATCAGTTCACTTTAATGCCTGTTGTAGGCGGAGGAGTATGATGCTTGGTTAAAGTGGGGTTAAATGAATAATGGATTGTCCATTATTTGATTTGACGAAATGGACGAAACAGGCCATGCAAAAGTGACGATTATGAATGTGCACGAGTCAACAGGTGTGCCAGCAGAGGGTGATCAAGCAGTGTCTGCCCTGATGGGTGTTTGGGGTAAGCCACTTAACATATAGTATGTTTTTATGGGATAAGTTATGGATGCTACTAATTGAAATACCAGTTCTGCGACACAGACTAACATCAGTCTAGAACACTTGGTGCACGTGTGAAATAAGATACGCACACAGAATTACATCGCTAGTTTGATGTTATAAGTGGAAAACAAGAGAAATGCCAGGTCCGTATCGGCTCCGTGTCGTCCAGCGATATAAGTAGTCACTCATACATGTTACCAGTGTGATCCGTCTTTAAATGGAGTACTACCGATAGTGACTGCTCGTTCAGTTGTCTGCTGATGGGTATTATGAATTTGCTGGCTTATTCCATAGGATAAGGGCTGCATGTCCGTCGTCCGTATGTACGAATACCCGCTATTTTTACTGCATCAAGTGTACTCTCAAACAGGACCAGTCAGTCGTCGTTGGTTAGTTTAGTTTTCGTTGTCATGGAACGCAAATTGAAGTACCTTCACAGTGGACAATCTTCAACTTTTGATCGAATGCATCTGGTCAAAAGAAAGATTATTAAATGGCTTCGGAGGACAAAAGGTGCTATCGATTGTTTTCAAAGAAGTCCATATCTGCACATGGCATCAACAACAGACTAGTGTTGCGAGCTAAGAAGGAGGATAGCTCAAGGGTTATTTATTCGGGAAAGCAATGTATGGGTTCTGTGCTTCAACAAGACAACAAACAAAAACACTCATCTGCACACGTTACTGGGCCCAGAACATCATGTTTGTCACAGACGTTAATGCTCAGTTCCTTTACGTTCCCGTACGAACCATTTCATGCGATGATGCACTCTGATGTTTCTTCTTATATATTTTCCTGCGTTAACTTCAATGCCAAAATATATGCTCTGGCGTCCACTACTGAATAGGATTGGTGTGAGTAGTATAGTACGATCGCTCCTGCTCACTGCATTAGGAGCGGGCGTTCAGTTCGAACCGAACGAGACAATCGATCTAGGTATAACAACAAAGAGTCATTCTAAGTCGAATTTTGTGCTTGCGTAATAGTTTGGCACATATTCTCAATACTACGTGTGTGTGCTAATTGTCCCCTGAAATATGAACACATCCAATTGTTGTTATTATTGTACTTACGAAGGATTATCTTCTAGGCAGCCAACAGTGCTGAAGTTGACATATTTCTCTTCAGAAGCATGTGATTCTGCCTCTTTGGAATGTGTGTGTGTGTGTGTTAGACCGATCAGTCTTTACGTAAGCACAAAGGGGGCTCTTTGGAATATTATTATTGTAAAAACTCCGTGAAAGTACGCAATATAACTACACTGCCCGCAGGTTCAGCTACTGAGTACCCGAAATGGTAGTTAGTGTAAGTACTAAGTGGAGGTTTGAAGTACTGTTAAACAGTAACTGGTGTTTTCTACGTACGAGTTTATCGCTGGAACCTGTTTCGCTCCCGAGCCAGTAAACTATGTGCAACTGAGTGTTCATATCCGTTATGTCGTCGAAACAGCTGCCATCTATTTCTAGTCAGTGAACGAACAAGCATTGTATCACTAATTTTCTTGGCTTACAACACAACCATTTTATGATAGTAGAGTTTTCAACTTCATGGTGACCTCTATGGATGAGTTTAGGCGAGACTGGATGATCTAAACCCAACCCATTTTTATCCATTACTGATAACCACCTCAACCAGACCTAGTACAATTCTGAGTGGAAACAGAAAATTTTCTCTCTACTGACTTCCCTCGGTTGATGTCGTGCGACAGTGCCTTTAAGCAGTTCGGTCGGGGGCATTTACAAATGAACCTTGTCATTAAATCACCGTGAACAATCGAATCCTCAGTTTTCGGTATTGTCAACGAAGACCAACTCAGTTAGCGAGACACAGAGGTAAATACTCAACGATACACTGTAGGGAAATTATTTGCGAACCAGTTGGTGGCACTACAAGTTGGTTGCGGGCCGTGCACACCTTGAGAGAAAGCGCGAGGCGCTAGACAACACCGGAAACATACCACTAAGTAAGTCCAGTGCGTGTGATAAGGTCACTCGCAGATTTCAGTACAAAATGGAAGAAAATTGGAGAAACAACCTCGAGCATAACTTTAATAGTGATGTTTACTTGAGAACATGGGCATTACCAACTAAGTACTAGGCGACTTAGTTTTAGGTTGACATCTAAATGGCATGCGGGTTTGATGGTCGGTTTGGGTAGCGGAAGCGAAAGTTATTTGCAAGTTCACCTAACTAGTTCGATATTTACACAAGCGAGAAGTTCTGTGACCATTTTTACTTTTATCGCGTCCTCTTGGGAAGATGTTTATTGTGAAGTAAGATATTTTAGTGTACGATGATGTGGAACATGGTTGACGAATTCTAAACAAATGTCACCTGGGACGTCAGTCTGTTGTTTGTGTGATTAATTTTTTTTACCAAGTATTTAGCTTACACGAAGTATGCGTTCCTAGTTAGAAGCTCAATACTAAGCTTACCAGCGTGACGGTCTTGTGGCTTTATGATCATCATATTTGCTACTTTTTCTTTCAAACATAAAGAAGGAACTGGTGTCAACTAACTTTTATGGATATAACTAGCGGTGGACTCAGTTGGCCAGGTGCACATTGCACTCTGTGTGACTTAACGTGGCACACTTTTCTACAAACGTCTAGGTAATATTTTGGTTTGTTGTTAATTGCGTGATCGATTAGGGATGTGTGTGCACTCTGTCAAGCCGTCGGCTGTTTACACTACGTATATCAGAAAATGCCGGTCTCACAGGTAACTCATTGATCGATCGTCAAAACACTGACATCCATTCACAACTCTGTGTCAGAGTTAGAAGTATCCAACCTTATCAGACATTGAAGTGTTAACGAAATGGTTGGACTATCCGTCATTCGATTTGTGGGTGGCAAATTCACCTATAGCTGAGGTGAACTCTACGCAGAGTGAGTCTCCTAGGCCTGGTGTCTGACAGAATGAAACGTGAGATTGTGGTTCGAATTAAGTCTGTGTATATTTCACTGTAGAGGAGTCATACCAGACATGGAAAAAAAGATTTGTGCTCGGAAGCTGGCTGTTTTGTTCTGGAGAAAACGAAGAACCGCGGCAAATATGCTACAGATGTGGAGAACCTGGACACTGGTTTGTCATACGCTCATCTGACAAGAAAATGTGATGGTGGTCGGGAAATCCGGTAGTAGATGCAGTCGACCAGATGGCATTTCTGACTAAATTGGGAACCATCGGAAGCTCGGAATACTGTCGTTGGACCTAGACCGTGGAAGTGTGTTCAGACATACTGAGTTGTCTTTAGATCAGTCAGTGGATTGATAACCAAATTTATTGCAGATCAAGGTAACTGAACTGATGGACATGTTTCCAGACAGACGAAAGCCATTCTACTCGATTCCTGCCGACCGTTTCGTCTGGCCAAGTATCAACGCCGATGTACGTGAATGGGCAAGAACCTGTCTTGCTTGCCAGCGTTCTAAGGTATCCCGTCACAACCCCCATTGGCACATTCACCGCACCAGAGGCACGACTTTCACACATTCACATGGACATTGTTGGACCTCTTCCACCATCACATGATTTTATGTACATTTTGATATGTGTAGATTGTTCCACGAGATGATCCGAAGCTATTCCAATCAAAGATACCACAGCAACCACAGTGGCGCGCGCACTGATAGAGGGAGATAGATATCAGTGTTTGGAGCACCTGCAATTGCAACTACCGATCGAGGAAGACAGTTTCAGTGTCATCTTTTTTATGCACTCACTAAGCTATTTGGCACAAATCACATCGTAACTACCGCATATCATCCGTGTGCCAACGGCTTAGTCGAATGGTTTCATCAACTGAAAGCTGCGTTGAAGGCCCATGAAGATCCGACGAACTGGACGGAACGCCTCCCCATCATCCTTCTAGACATCCGTTCGTCCGTCAAACAGGAGATAGGCGCCTCCCCGCAGAACTCGTTTTTGGTACCACTTTACGCCTACCAGGACAGTTGGTCACAAGTTCAAACACGTTGGACACTACAGATCGCTCTGATTATGTCCATCGACTCCAAGAGCACATGACCAACATCAAACCATCAGACCCAAGAACGAACGAGAGATCGTCGTACATTCCATCGGATATGATGAACTGCACACACGTATTTGTCCGTAATGACGTTATCAAACCTCCCCTGCAACAACCGTACGATGGCCCCTATCTTGTCCTCAGTCGTAATCCAAAATACTTCACGACCAAGAAGGGTAACACTAAAGACACTATCTTGCTGGACGGGTTAAAACCGGCGTACATTGAAAAACCGTTGACTGGTACACCACAGCAGACGATACAATGGCCCAGTTCAAAGACAGCTGCCAGCAATAGGACAGGCATACCAACAACAACAGAGCAGTCATATTCAACGCCACTACTGTCAACTACCACGAGGTCTGGCAGACGTGTGCGATTGATCGACCGGCTACACTACTACTGACATCGCATTTTGTCCCCAACCCAAACGGTGGCAGTGGGGTAATGTGGCAGCACGCCGTTGTGTGGTCAAAGTCATATGCCTGGACCGACTTACTGTGGCATTTGATCTGAATGATATGCCCACACATCCACCGCTGAACGACCCTTACGCAAATGCACACGCAGTGACTGCGACCGACTCACAGTCTGTCACCACCACTGTAGTCAATGTCACGTGCACACACGCACACACACACACAGGCACACACATACACAGACACAGCAAGACACACAGACAACCTCATCTGGGATATTAGCCTATGACACGTGATTCAACCCTGTGTCCTCACCGGTGCTGACAGGATAACGAGACCATACATACATGTGAACACAACCATGTGAACAAACCACAGCTGCAGTGCTCCGTGGACTACACAGTGTTTCTATCCGATAGATCCTTACGTTGACATCTACAGGATTCCACCCAACACTCCACTAACACACTCCCCGATTACATCTGTGTATTTTGTCCGAACCGTTGCTGTAAGTGCACCTGTTATATTTGTCTGTTATTTGCATTACACTTTGGTTACACATCCTTCTGATATTATTTAGATGTTTGGTTTTACCCATACTACTTACAACGTATTATAATTAGCAAGCTAGCATCTAGATAACAGCAAAAATTCGGATTGAACCAAATCGTAAAAGTCCCAGATGCAAGCATTCTCAGTGTAACTTGTGATTGGAGAACGTTGAGTTTACAATGCATCGTGTGCCCGGTAAAACCGCCCCAGCGACTCTCTCCTGGATTGTTTGGTGGATTCCATATGACATAATTGTTTGGATGGATAACTAGGTCCGAATGTGGAATTTCTGAGCTTCTGGCGTGGCTTCGTACCTCAACCGGCAGTGCATGTGCCGCACCCGTGAATGCTGTTTCTGTTTCTGGTTCGAATGCGGCCGAAGTCCAGATTTTTTACAACTGAGTCTCTCCTAAATCTTCTTGATTGTCATTCAGGCCAAATGATGCGAATCCAACAAAATAAATGAACTTTTATTCGTAAAAAGAAACGGCTGATCGTTTAAACAACAGCTGTGATGACGGTATGGAAGAATATTGGCGACGTATGGAAGGTTGTTATGTATTTGCCTCTCATTTTGAGTAGTTGGTCTGATAGTAGACATGCTGGTCAAGTTTATGCATAGCGCTGATCCGGAGGCTGTACTAAGATTTCGATCCGAACAGGTTCAATCCTGTCTGACAGATCGAGAGGGTAGCAAATCGAATATGATTTAAGTTCACATTGTGATTTGTAGGACTGCTGACTACTCACCAGTGACCAGTTGCCGAAGCGTTATTCTATGAGCATACAGCTCAGATATGTTTACAGTTAAACCATTGTTGTTTTCCGAATAAACACGAACGAGGTCATGAAAGTACTGTCGAATAAAGAGCAACATGAACGTCACCTGGATGATCGTGACGGCCGATACGTTATCTCTTGTGAATGAAAGTCCCCTGATAGAGTTCAAGGTCCACTGTAGAACAGAGTACAATGCGCATCAGTTTGGCAGTATATAAACTTGTAACACCAACGATAGGTAGGGCAATAGCTTAAATGCAAGGCTATCTTTGACACAGTAGAAATAAAAGGTGCGAGGTTGTGGACGAAGTTGTATCATTTCGAATTACGAGAACTTATACCGACGGCAACACGTTATTTAGGGTACATGAATTAGTACTGCATCAGCTATCCCTCATTTTCCAGCTGCTCAATTCACCGAGGGTTGTCGTGGTCGAGCCCACAACGCTGAGTGAATAAGTGATTCATTTGGTTGGTAGATGTCATGCCACTGTGATTAGCGTGCCAAAAACTGTGGCACATTTTTGATTGCAAACTGCTGCCTGGAAGCTTAGATTGCCATAACGTCTCTCTATCGAAGACGCCTCCTCGAGTTGTTCTGTCTCCTTAACAGATATTTGGGGTAGGATGGAAAATCCCAGACAGGGGTTCTGCAAGCTTAGTCACTAGTAGATTCGGTTGGACGAGTATAATGCTTTTTCTTGGTCACGGTGTTGGATTCCGGAAGGGCATTAGAGGGGATGTGGCTCGGCTGACGTCGGTATACCCTGTAATTGTAGACGTTCTTGGTCTCGACTATCGCCTGAGTTGTAACCTAACGAGTTGGAATAATCTCAGTGCCTCGTAGCTACGCTGCATCACTGGAGTCAGTGGAAAGTAGGGACGATCGTAGGTATCAAGATTGGAACAACCTCACCGGACTTTCCTCGTTGATAGTGTGTGCCGGTTTCCTATAGTGAAGTAGGAAATTATCCAGCCCCGTGTTATCAGGCTGGCAGAGGCAGTTCCAGTCTTCACTGTACAGATCAAATTCTCTATAAATGGAACTGGGGGTGAGGCAAAGCCTTCCGGACTTGTCAGTATCCATTACTGTCGTGCCAGGAATTCATTTCTTATGCATAAGATTGTGACTCATTGTCTTTGTTGATCATCCGCGAAATTATTTCGCGTGTGAGATTTTCTATCAACTCGTGGACTTAGAAGGACTTTGCGGATGTCTCTGAGGTAGACCTTTGACTTTTCGAGTGGGACTGGATTAGCAGTAAACGGTGATATCGTTCAAAAACGAGCTGCTGGGTTATATAGCTTTCAGTTCAGGGGGTTTGTTTCTTCTACCTTGATTTGTCCTTAGTAGACAATTCTTGGCCGTTGTGCAAACAACAGTATTCAGCTCTGGCCGTCGGCCCGTTTGTCAGACCGACACCTTTATTGTCTTAGCAACAAGTAGCATTTGTGCATGCCATCCAGAACAGTCCTTCAGTGGTGGGAAATAACTAAACGATCTTTGCCCTACAATACATTTAATATGGTTGAACGGACATCTTCTTTCGATTCGAGAAGAACTAAGGATACCCATCGTTGGTCTTGAACTAGCAGTGTGTATTCATCCATCCCACAAAATAAAAGGCTACCAATGCGTTGAAGTCGAATAGTTCTTCAATACCGCATCGAAAACAACCCCACAGGATGTCAGTATGTAAGATCGCTTTGCCCGGTTCATGCAGTGTCACAACTGTGGGATGCCACGGAGATGCTCCTTCAAAGAACCAGTGGCCCTAGATTACGGAGTGGATGAAAACTGTTATGCTTGGTAGTGCATGATCACAGTAGAAATTTATCCAGACTGGCCCCTTTGCAGTCCCTGAATGGCCCAAGATACACTCAGGAGGAATTTTATCTACAATTGAGCGTATCTTCTTTCTACTTTAGCGAAAAGGCAGTAACTTCGGACTACCGGACAGCCTTCATACTGTAGTGAAGATGAGCGATCGTAATATATTGCACAACGACTACTATTCAGTAGTAGGACCAGAGCACGCATTTTGACATCGAAGTAGCCTCAGGAAAAATACAAGATGAAACAGCGGAGTGTAGCATCGCCCAAAATGATCCTTGCTACGTCTGGCATCTGTGGCAACCGAGACGGTCTGGACCGAGTAACGTACGCAAATGAGTGTTTTGTTTGTGGTCCTGTTTAAGCGCTTAACCCATGTACCGTTTTCTCGAATAAATAACCCTTGTGCTATCCACGTTCTTGGATCACAACAAAACTTTGGCACAACTTCAGGTACAACCGCAGGGGCATCTATTTTCAGAATGATGCGTTCGGATTGCGAAAATGGTATCGGTAGTGAACGTTCAATGCTACACTTTATACTCGTCAGCTACTTAGGCAGAAGGTTTTATTTGAACAAACCTCAAGGAGTGTTGATGATTAATAATAGTTTGGGTTTCAAGCCCACTGGCATCTTTAGATCTGTGGCTGCGAGATGAATTATTTAGAAGTTCTTGCTGCCGTTAATCACCTTCATGAAATAAGTTTGCTTTATTAAAGTAGCTGTATATATCTTTATTGGTGGATTCAGGGATAATCGATGTTCACCACAAATCCATGTTGCATACTCATCATTTTCGACTGCAGTCAAAATCGGGGTTGCCCAACAAACGAAGTGACAAAATGGTCACGTCTTTCTCTTCCGGCAACATACAGAACCTGAAGCAGACTGGTTCCCCAGCAATCTTTAACTTTGTGGTTGGACTGGTATTGACAAAAGTTTGTGTTGTAACTTGATATGCGGCCTACGAGCACGTAAAACAGACAACAGAATAACGGTTAGATGAACGGTAGATAACGGAGCGACGTTCAACGGTTCTGAACGACGGACTACGAAATATGCAAGATTAATACGAATCTTCCCGGTCAACCCAACCCCTTGATGCTAACGAACGAACACAGAGAAAAGACTGGCCTTCGGACAGAGCTACTCTATGTCACTCAATCCGAAGACAAGACGGTCACAAACCAGACCACATTTAAAGGGTTTGTGACCAATGAGAAAACAGGACAGAAGTGGACCAGACAAAGATCCAGACAGTACCTTGACGTCCCAATTAAAAGGACGTGTGTGCGGGGCGCCAGACGTTGGCACAAAGGTTGAGAACGCACGTGATGGGTGAAGTGGCACATGACCGTGCCGACTATGAAGGTCACTACAGTCAGTAGTGAGTTAGGCCACTGCGATGGCAAATAAACGGTATTTTCGGGGAATTGAGTTTTTCCCCGACAGTTTGCACTGTCAGATATGTTCTAGTTGTTGTGGGTGGTAATTGGATTTCCATATAATTTAAAGCCCAGGTTAGATGAACCTCAAGGGATGAAACGAACCGAACGAAAATATGTCGGTTTTTGCGCCTAAACCATCAGTCTTTTCACCAATAAACAGAATACGGTGAATGTTGCTGTCGTGGATCTAAACTTCGGTTGGCTTGAAGACAGCTTCTAAGCATACGTAATCAAGCAAGCCCCTCAAAACAACACACTCACAGTTCCCCATGTCCGTGGTAGGTAACTGATAGTATTTGTTCTCCAAGGTAGTCTGCAATATAAGGATGGAGCTGATGTTATTATGAGCCGTTTGCTGCACATGTCAGAAATAACTCATAGGATTCCGGCAGAGCTTTCGCATAAGGTATTTCTTTCGGACAGCGTGACTGGTGATGCTGCAAAAACAGCAACTGAACCGGAAATAGAACTCGTTATAGGATCAACATCGGGTGACAGCCTTATAGGTCATCACCGGGTTTAAGTGCTGATATCTGCGTAGCTTGGTATGGAACTAGTATATCGGTTCAGATAGAGGTTTCTGCGGCGATGTCCTCGTAGGAGATTCGCATATCTGCGGGGCACTGAAAATATCACATCGCTTCTGTCGAGTGCCTTCCTTACTGACTTGCACACCGAAATTTGCGGACAGTAACAGTGCCAATGGTTACCTTTCTTTCGTAGATCACAACACAGCTGGAAACGCTCAGCCGATTTTCCGGTCTTGGGTTGTCGTAGTGCAGGTTTAACCGGTCAACCGAGGGAAGCTCCACAACGAGACATCAGTTTGAAGTTTGCGAATTCTTTGGACTAGAGGCCCTTAGTGAGTCAGCTTGAACCCGAGGTTAAGTTTGATACAGTGGAAACAAAAGGTCGAAGGTTATGGATGCAATTAGTTTACCTCGAATTACAGACACTTTTATAGAGGACATTGCATAGAACATCTGAGTAGGGATTGTGGAACAGTATTCCATCAGTTACCTTTCATTCTTTTGGTACTTGAGGTACGGGGGTCTCTCCAGGTTGACAGTTGTCTCATCAGCGGAATCAGGTTTGTCCAGACCAGTCTGATAGGTTGTGATTGCATCAGTCGGAATTATGTGCCCAAAAGCTATGGCGCATTGTGATTTATACATAACTCTTCTGTAAGCACTGATTACCACAGGCATCTAGCACAGGGCATCACTGTGCTATTTAATGCACCGTCCGGATGGGGGATCCAGTCGTTACCAAATCAGTCGCACATTTTCGTCAATTTGCTTTGAACAGGGTTCTGCTAGAAAGCTGTATCTCCGACTTTTTCATATCGGATTTGTTAATCAGAGATCTCATAGTATCGCAGGTCAACTCTTTTCTAAACGACAAGAACGTAATTGAGGGTGATATTCTGCCCACAGCCGCATTATTCATACATTAAAAATCTTTTACTCCATCCTGTCTTAAATTTCTTCTACAGTCCCTGCACCTTCAGGAAAAGTAGCAAACGTTAGTGTAGTGTGCGCGTCAAGGCCATCTGTGGGCCCGGAGACTCAAGCTGCGTTCTGATTGGCCGCGCCCTCAACGACCAACGCCTCATTCGCCCACGCACATAAGAATGAGGCTACCGCTTGTAAATGAGACAATACGGTTTGTGCTTCTCCCTCCACCGGTGTTACAGTCTGTAAGGCTTAGTGTTGATTGTACACTTAAAGGAACACGACTGTTAGGCCTTATACTTCTCACCCCCTTTGACAGACAGGTCAACAAGCCCAGGAAAGTACGCTCACAAATCTGCAACTAGATGTGCTACGTCAATGAAATCTGACTCGGAGATCCCAGCACTGGTTTTTTCCCGTTAGCCTTTCAATATCCATCGGTCCAACAGTTTCTCAGGCCTTCGGGTAACACCGTAGGTGAACGCTGCGAGCAAGTCGGATCGGGGATCGGCCCAAGTCCCCAAGCCGATGACTGTATAACCGATTGGATCCCACTGAATGGTGGCTTGCGCGCGGTCTGTCTTATCACGACGGTTGAAGCTTTTCAAAAACACCCAGAGAAAACCATACCACTCATATTGGCGGACGTCCATTAGACAGCAGTTCAGTCGTTGTCAAAACTGCTGCCTTGGCGTTCATGTATACCTCCAGAAACAGAATGAACACTCAAGCAATTTCATACTAGAAGGAGATTTGAGTGTTAAATTTGATGGGCTAGCTACCAGAAGTCGACCGAGTGGTGGTTTCAGTAGTCATGGACAAAGTACCGACAATGGTGAAGCATGTGAGATGAATGCATTCCGTGTTCTCTATATCTTGCTATTTTTCAATACAGGAGAACACATCACGTCACGTGAGGATCGTTTCGCTCAGCACGAATGGGGATACAAATCTATCTTACAGCCATGAGCCGCGATTGACATCCTTCTTTTGAAGATGGCTTTGCGTTTTGGACCAATCACCTAGATTCTGACCATGGGTGCTATACGCGTTCACTTCATTTTCTCTCTCGTTCGCCTGGTATTTGATATCAATAAGAAGAAACTGCAAGAAATACTCATGGGACAACACGGACGAACAAATAGACCAAGTCACATCAAAAGAGGGACCCAGACGATCACTAGAACAGACGTAGAGCAAATAAAAAATTTACTGTGAATGGTGAGTTGTGTGGCTGTTAAGTCACATCCATTGTAAATTTGTTGATCCACGAACTGAGAAAATTCGTCCCCATCGTTTGCATTCCCTATTTTTTCCCACCAACCTGACACTTGTTCCCACTACCTTACCCACCCCATCTTGTTTTATTGAACTAATGTGTCATTAAATGTCCGCGGCGCGAGTGGCCATTCTTGTCCTGGTCCGCTGGCTTGACGGTTCACCTTCGACCTTGTTGGTCCTGTTGAGAAGCTATTGATTTTGCTAGACGAAACTATCGTCGCGAACGATTGAGGTTTGCCTTTTGTAATTATTGATGCATTTGTTTAATAGTACCGTAGAAATTGTTGGATCCAATCTTGTTCTCATTTTGAGAATCCGTTGTTTGGGCTACGCGTAACTCAACGATCAGACGTGAATCGTTACATCCACAAACCTCATAAATAAGCGTCCTAGGTTTCAGCTGGTTAAAACTAATACAATGTTCTTCGAGAATTGAAAAGCCAGTTGTCTAAAGTGTTATTCGAAGATCGTGAGCATTGTTTGGTCGCATTCTGGAAAGAAGCGAGGCGAGGCGAACCCTTTTGTTTTTGGATAGCAGAGTTTATACTATATGTTTTATGGTTGTGCTAACCATTTTTTTGATGCCAGTAAGTTCATGTATGAAAAATAATGTACTTACTATCAACCAGTTGAGCCAACTTGATTGGTAAGTTGAACACTTCCACTTCCGTTGGTCATACTCCAGTTTGGTAAATTGCGCTACTCGAATATTCGTTTGTTGCGCTCCAAATGTTACTCTATCGGAAACGGAATTAGCTTCAGAGCTCAGCTTGTAATCGAACAGAATAACAGGTTTAAATCTTCTCCTGTCTTCTCTTCTAGCGCTGCTGACAAAGGATTGACTAACGAACTGACGGTATTTTTTCGAATGATTTCGGAAAATGACACGACACCTTGTGATTGGTAATTACCAACCAATTAGGGAGCCCGGAGTCTATGTGATAACCACAGAGGTGTCAGTTTGTATCTATAGCACTCAAGTCACCCACTGTTGTGTCGGTTCACAAAAGTTACGGAAGCTTTTTTGGGAAGAGAATGAGCATGATTCCGATCACTTCAGGGGCATAATGATCACATTTTTACCCTACAACGAGCCATAGAGTGTATCCCCTCTTGAAACAACCAACAGTCATGATCTTGTAAACTTAAAGACTACCTTTGATTCAGTTGTTGGTTTCATTGTCTGCGGCTGTTTACTTTACAAAGCAGCCCCAGCAGAGTGTGTGAATCGATTATGGTCACTTTTACTCAGTATGCTTATAACATGAAGGTCTACGAGCAACTGCCTCGAACGTTCATCACTTCAAAGGGTGTCCGCCAGGGCTGCGTGATCCCTTCCTTCTTGTCCAATTTTGTATGGACGGCGTTTTGTCAGGTACGCCTACGGGGTTCAGTGATCATAACATTTCCAGCTTTCCACCGGAGCCAGTGTGATTAACATAAAACACACAGACAGGATCGTCTTAGTACATATTCCTGCTGAAGCCATACAAACCATTCTGAACAAGGTAGATGAGAAGACTGACCAGTGTGGAATGCATATTTTGCTTCTAAAATACAAAGCATGTCTACAAGACTGAGGCGTTTCCACTTCAATCCCTTTATGACATATTCCCTTTGAGACTGTGAACCGTATCACCTACTTGGACAATATCATCTCGCCAGTTTGTACTGTCACAGTGGAGATATGGATGAAAACAACAGAAACACCTATGACTGGTGCCGAAGTTCGTCATTTGCGGCATCAAAAAGACGTCTGATTATAGTGAATTTCCATTCATGATGTGGAAACGTGGTAAGTTCGCAACGATGGGATCAGATTATCAGTACAACCAAAGTTGCCGTCTTCAATTAGCTCGTATGTGACAGGATGTTTGCGTGTGTAAAATGAACTCTTCATACCACGTTAAATACGGGATCCTGTAATCACATAAAGTAATTCAATCTGTGATGATTTAGTTGCGTGTCTCAATGTAGCTGGATTCGAACTACCGCTTTAATTGCACGGGTCACATCGTTCTGTAGTTTGCCCTTTCCAGGACATCAGTTTACGATTGGAAACCTAGAAGAACATTCTGACTTGAAATAGAACGGTACAGCTTGATGAAGAGGCCAAGGAACGCAGTAAACACTTTCAACACTTTCACAGAGCTTGCTGACCTCAAAACACAACTCATGAAATGTGTAATAATGCTTAAACTGACACTACATGTCTCAAGTTTTATTGTAAAACGTATACGTCCAGAATGCTGTTTTATTGTTCTGTACAGCTCTTTTGTCGGAAATGCAGCTTTGTATTATCTGTCGATTGGTGAAACAGTGATCCTGTGTTGTAAACCATCCTAAACGGTACGCTGGTTCGTCCTAACCATCGTAATGCGCTTGACAGAATTCGGATTCTTGTCCCGGTAATAATTAACGCGAACATCTTGGTCCGGAAACGTACTGCGACTGTCCCCGTATTCGCTCCCAAGACAAGCCCAAAGCAGCTTAGTTCCGCCCCAAAACGTGTGCGACAAAGGCGACAAATACAAAGTACTTATATGATGCGCAGTGGATAAAAAGAACAGTTGCCGGAAGAAATAGTTAGGGTCACTAATGCTCATAGCGGGCCAAAAAGTCAGACGGGTAAAAACTAGCCAAGGTCAACTCTCGGCCGCTTCGAGCAGGTCTGCTAACTAGGACAAAGTTAATCGTTTTTTCATTCTCAAGGACAGAGGCGGATTTTGGAGGGAAAGAAATGGACGCCCTAACATCCTGCCGGCACACTCTTACAGAAGCACAGTTTACTTACTTTGCTATGGATTTTGTTAGGATTACTGAAGTGGGATGTGAAACAAAAACATATCAGACTACAGAAGGTCAGGGCAGTTAAGCCACCAAAGAAGAGTAATCTCCAGGCTTACAAATAACTTCTGTACTCATAATGTCTTAGTTCTTAAAAGTGTCTTCTATCACAAATAGAAAATTTAATTGGACAAGGACAGCTCTACGTTTTCACTACTTTCTTCCCAGTGCGAATTCAGTCATGCATACAATTAGAGTGATGAGGAATGTGAATGTGAGCAAATGACAACGTCAATGAATGAGGCTATTGATTAGCAAATTGAGGGGCAAATGCTATCACTGTTAGTTTCGATAAATATCTAACGGCCGTGACGGTTGTAGTAGTTGGACGATTTTTTGCCTACACACGGTTGTTGATTTAGGCTTATTCACATTAACCTGACGCTCTCCATGGAATGTGCTATGCGCCAAATAGCAGATGTTCGTAAGGTTATCCACATTTAATCTCTTATTTGTTGTAGTTACTTATGTGACTGAAAATCTGCGAAGTCCGTCGCACAAGAATTTCACATATCCTCATTTGCGGGATACCAACTCCCATATAGCAAAGTTCGGCAGTTCTTATCTAGTCAGGGACCGAACGCAAAGACAGTAGGTGGATGGCGGACCGCATATTTCCATAACGACAGATCACAGACATCTTTCCTTCATTGCCCCGACAGTATCATAAACGTGTAACGGTTCAGTACCCTGCGTCAAACCGGATGGCTCAATCCTATCCATCCATTCGTACCGCATCAGGGCAGGAGACCACATGTTAACTGTCACGTTCATGCACTTATCCCTGGCCTATTCCCAAGGTCACAGAGACGAACCACACGCTCCACAAGTCAGCACGTTATTCAGCAGTCCCGGTCCACTATTCCCTACGGTCTCCGCTAGGTGTATTTCACCTTCACCGACCCAGCAAACAGTGATCCCTTTTCCCCCAACACCGAGTGCCAAGGTTACATGCACTCACACCCCCTCCCCCCCAGCGTTGACTGAACCAACTCCATGTCGTTGACTTACAGATATATGACGCCCATACATAAAAGCGACTAAAGTTGCAGAGACAGAACACAACTTCTGACACCACGTCTCGGAAGGTGAACAAGTCATCAGCGCGCAAAGCCAACAATCATCAAATCAACGGACACTAGAACGTAGGCTACACAACAACTGCACGGCTCCACATCGTATCCACGTGATCCTGTCCCTGCAACACTGCCGACACACAGCGTATACCTGGATATTGTTATCCACACTTTTATCAAACTGGACATTATTATGTATTGTACACGAGTCTCCTGAGTCGTCTACGTTTAGTTAGTTCCTCGTTTATGCCTATTTGTGTTACACGCCTTAATACTCAACTGTGTACCCTTCTTTTGTTATATACAGTTGATATTAGGCCGTAGTTATTTATCTATGTCCCAAACCACCTCACTACGTAAAAAACGTAACCCAGTCCCTTCATTGCACCATCAGTATCATGAAAGCAACATAATCGCCGCCACCAGTGTACACATTTCTTGCAATCATAAAAATCAGGACAGTGGCAGCTAAATACATTGTTTATTACAATCCGACATAAAATGGTTACACAGAAGTCCAAAAGCCAATGCAATGACTGAGCAGGCTACAGTCATATCGGATCATCAGAATGAGGTTTAAAGCGAAGAAAGAGAAGGTGAGTTGCCCCTATCAATGTTTGTTCAGCACCTTCTTACTGTTGTTCCTCTTTCTAAGGGGCGATGTAGTCCACCTTCTCTACTCTATAATTAGTCTACAGGCAAGTTATTCTATAGCGGAAAGAGGAAACTGACGGTATCAAAGTCTAATAATCCAACTGTATTATCAGCTGAGGTTACAAATGAAACAAACTAGTGTAAATGTTGATTCTGTTTTCCATGCAGACGTCTCTCAGTGGTATGTGACAACTTGGATGAGTTATTACACCGAACGCTGACTAACTAAACATCAACCTGCTTGTTTCACAATCTTATCTTTACATTTTCCATTTTTAAAAAGAGTCGGTCTCGTACATACGTAATGTTAGACATCGTTTATAATGTACACTGAAACTAGGGGCCAAGGGTTTTTGACCTTTATTGTACAGTATGTATAGGAACTTATCAGACCGTTCCGTTTTGTGTTGAATGCTGTGAGGAGTCGCTGAACGCTCGAGGTCAGGTGGATAATCCGACCGGATAAACTTATTGCTAAATCACTCAGTATTAGTGTTGTGATCCAAGAACGCGGATGGCACAAGGGTTGTTTATTCGACAAAGCAACACATGGGTTAAGCGTTTAAACAAGACCAGACACAAAACCACTCATTTGCACGCGGTATTCGGTCCCGAACCGTCTCGGCTGCCACAGACGTCAATGCTCAATTCCTTTAAGTAGCAGGGACCATTATGGGCGATGCTGTACTTTGATGATCCTTCCTGCATGTTTCCTGCAGCTTGTACGGTGTCAAAATATATGCTGTGGTCGTACTACTGAATAGCAGCGGTATGAGTAGTATAATTTGATCGCTTATCTTCACTGCATTAGTATCACTTAGCCACTTTCATTTCGTATTCAGGTTACAGTGACCAGCGTAGAGTTGTGTCTTGAAAACGAAAGTGTGTACCCCGCTAAGGTCACATGGCTTAGGTGCAAAACTGAAGAGCAACGGACATCAGTAAAACAAACAAACTCGAATCTCTGAATTAGTTACACAAACCACCCGACATCAATAGACGAAAGAAAATTCGCAAAGATTTGTTGTATATAGCTCAAGAAAACTAAACGCAAACGATACAAATAAACTGTGTGACCTGAACCGCACCCGCAGTCTTCTTCACAATACACACTAAGCTTTTGTGGAACACAATACCTTCTATGCAACTGATCAATGGGACGGCAGCAGGTAACCTTGCATTATTTTTTACCAGTTGTTTGCTTGCCGGATCATTCATACACCTAACAGGCTGTTTGTTTGTGACTACCGTTGAGTGAACTGATTTACGTGGTTTAGATGATCTTGTTTTTGCTACATAACAGCTGTACTCTGTTATCATCTTAGAATTTCAGATATTGTACAACGACGATATGTCCACCCTATAATGGGAATAAACACTGGAACTCTAGTCCACATTCTACCTAGCGCGCTGTCTAACACATTGATGACAGTCCAAGACTGAAAATCCTACTATGAGACCCTACTGATCATACTGTGCTCAGTCTTCTGATTTCATCCCGCGCATGAATAGCGGAGCCATATTTTCTGTAGATAAAGTGGGACTGCAGTTGTTAACCTTGAATTACTAGCCTATTAGGCGGGGGCTATAGTTCAGCAGCTTGATTCTGATCATCATTTCATTAGTTCTGTTGCGTAAGCTACTTAGCTGGCAATCCTCAACCCAAGTTACGTGCTTCATGCGCATGTGAACTTGAACGCACCGACGTTTTCGTGCATATTCGAGGTATTTGAAATGTGATTTGAGCTACTCACTAAATAGTAAGTAGACAACATTTACTATTGAAAACTATCACGTAGCTGATAAATGATCCAGGCGGTGAAAATAGGGAAAATAGGGAAGAACAGCAGGTGTAAAACTATATCGACTGTTCTGTATTTCCAGCCTACCAGAAAACCTATTTGAGTTAAATGCCATGCTGGAAACACGAAGGATGGATAGGTAAATTGCGATTGTATTTGTCAAGTCGACGATACATTCATTCTTTGTCAGATGACGAACGAACGTATTAATATTTTTCTAGAATGTTTCCTTTCGGAACTGGGTGATTCAGTCTAATTTCACGTTGTCTGTTTCTAATCGCTTAAAAATTCCTCGGTCATGACGTCCACAAATTGCATGTGTACAAGTAAAACACATTTGTGGTTTTTCTCTTTAAATTCTTATCACAGTTCACCGTGGTTGTTTTCACATGTGCCGTTGATTCCATTGTATGCTGAAATGATGTGAATATGGTTTGTACAGTCATCCGAGTTTTACATTCGTCGATCCTCTTGGTTTTCCGCCACATTCAAACAGAATAGTGCTAGACAAAAGATGCGGCTATTTGGCAGACATTTGGTTTTCTCGTAGATTCCTTGATAGAGGGTACTGACTCCATACGTGTCTTGTTCTTGGCGAATCGGTTCTTCTCAATGGGAGTAGACGTGGTAGAGAAAGAGGTTTGGCTGCGCAACAGATCATCTGTTGGTATGAGGTCATCATATGGCACAGGTGTACATGTTTTCGAAAGGGTCTTGTTAGCAAGGTGAAATGAACCAGCTAATGAAGGCATCGGATTTGAGTATCCATTTACAAAGGTTTTTATCGGCTTTTCACTGACTCGAGATATGCTCTGATTCGCGTGACTAACCTGAGGTATAGGACGACTTATGTGGACTGCTTCCAAGAAGGTGGGTTGCCGTTGTGGGTGGATAGTCATGACAGGTGGGTAGTGCGAGGTAAACGGCATTTGCAAGTGTTCAGCCATCTGCCTGCTGACTCGTGGAGAACTTTCTGCGGAATTGCGTGAGTGAAACACATGGCAAGCGGTCAATTCCGTGTATCCTGGACCGAAAGTTGTATTCCATCGAGGAGCTAAATCAACGTAAAGAGAAATCCAGTCCGTTGTATTTATAAAAATCAACGTGTGAAAGCAACAACCCTAGATTGAGAGATTCCAACAAACAGACAAGGAAAACCTAAATTTCAAACAACACAGCTAAAACTTCTCTTACAATATCTGATAAACCAGTGTTTATTTATATAGTAACGGCCATCGTTCCCTTTAACTAACGATAAAAAGTAACAATGAATATTGAACCACACATAACAGCAAGTAGACAGAAATAAGCCACCTGAGGAGCATAATCCAACTGTATCTGATTAGCATATGAATAGAAATTGTTGAAATAAGGCAATTGGATCTATGCGGCCACGTGATGAGTCGATGAATTCAACCGTAGCACTTAGTTTGGTGTGCACTCATTAGCTCTGTCAAACTTTTTGTCTACTTTGGTCAGCATCAAAAATGATGTGCCATTTTTATCTAATTTTTGTGTCGTCTGCCTGACAAGAACAACGGGCAAACGGAAATTCCAGTAATTTTAAGTTCCCATGGGACAAATTAGGTGGGCCACGCAATACGCTGTTCACTTGAACGTGCCCGAGTGCATAGACCCTAACCACGGACTGATATATCCTAAAAACATTCGCAACTGGTTTGCTCTTTTGCTTGAAGTTCATCACCAAATTTCGTTCTTGGAATCGTCTAAAGCTATCAGCTGGTATGGTGCAATTCTCTCGGAAAATGGGTCCAAATCACATATCGAAAATTACACAGGCAATCACCGTCTGCTTGTTGATGTTCCCACTATGCTGACACCAGAAATCTATTACGACGTTGAGGTTACCATACATGTCCGTCCGGAAATTGGACAGACATTGTGGACCCAATATATAGTATGTAGTTTTGACTAAACGTTCATGTCGTGCTCAATACTTTTACTATATTGGAGCAGCTGTAATGGAGTAATTTTGTAGTTTTTGTTGAGGGTTAAGTTATTTGTTGCGCCCTACTTTCCAAGCATTTTTGTCACCATTTCATTAAGTTATACCAGAACACTTGTATTTTAATTGATTTTCCGTAGTCAAAGTCACTAAACTCCACACATCCTGGGAAGTGAAATTTCCGTAAAGGCATACTCACACATCACAGCAGGTTGAACAAGCCATGCAACATGCATATGAACTGTTGGTAGCGTACTAGTGTGTGTACCTTGCGCCGTCTCCACACGCGTCCCCAGCTCCATTTCATCAGGTTTTCTCTGAATACAAAGTATGTGAGTGGAACCGCAATTAAGATAGCGTAAATCACTTGTGCTGACGCTTTTGTGCGGAAGTCCCTTAGTACTGGTCGCTGTCACAGACTAAATTGGAGGACGATGTCACCTATGCTGTTTGTCTGTGGACAGACCACGTGATCGCCACGTGACAAGGCGTCACCAAAACCCACTGGTTCGCGGGACGGCAGGGTTGATGAGTCGAAGACAAGTGCTTAGGATTTAGCATTGGGAACTAGGCCACACACGTGAGGCAAGTCACTGAGCTAACGATGTTAAAATTTGGACTGTTTTGTAAGGCTAGCAATGCTGTATCATGTTACAACCCAATGTAACCTCCGGCTGTTTAACAAGAGGAAGATGGGGTATGGCGATATCATGGAAACAAAATTGTGTCATCGTCTTAAATTCACTGTTACTGATTACCTCTGAAAATTGATAAGTAAACAGCGAGGCATTTTGTTGAATAATCGAAGATGTTAGACTCAGTATTGTTATAAAACGTAGATATCTGATCTGTCCTAACCTCGACTGAAAGGCTCACAGGTACAATTCTTGCCGTAGAAATAATTTATAAAGATCTGTAATAAATAACTAGTGAAAATTATTGAGTTGAGGGGCGAACAGTCAAAGGTGAATTGGAGAGAAGATTGATTTTGAAATGAAGAAATAACTCCACTTACCGCAATTGGTACTATTATCAGATCCATTTTTGTTGACTTGTGAATCACGTGCATCACGTTTCAGATAGGAAGGTGACAGTGTGCGGTAGTGTTCGACCGATGTCATCCTGTCTGATACAGGCGAGGAGACCGTCCTCGGATATCTGATTCCGAGATCGTTCTCGGTGCTGCCTGAAGGTGTGTCGTTCCTCATGGATCCATCGATCTGAACCGCACCGAAGGCTTTCTTGTTCGTTAACCGTGTACCGATTTGTAGAATGTATTAAAATATGATAAGGGGTTATATTCTGCACGTTTCCTATGAAGTGCCCTTAATAATCGTTTTTCTGTTGTTGTTTTTTCACCAGAGGATTATTGCCTGATGTTAACGGCAATGGGAGAATATGAATTAACCCCTCACTTGATAAGGTGTGGACCTTACGGTTTACACTGATGTGAACTTTGATTTTGATGTTGACAGATGTTGTAAAATGTAATTTGGTCCACATGCAAATAAACTGCTCATGAACAGTGGCAGATGAGAAACCGGTTGTTTATGATTGATGATCTGACTTAAGGCCCCATAAGCTTTTGAATAAACATGGTTATTACCAATGTGGTAGTTAACTGGATACATGGTTATCATTCCCTATGGGTCTTCACTGTTAATTCCTAGTTGAGTGTTCTAATTGCTTTCTGTATGCACTCAGTTGCTTTTCGTGAAACACAGGCTAAGAATGCACATGAAGCCATAGCTATAGCATTCTCATATCACTTGCAAAAAACATTGCATAGTACAAATTGGTGAAGATAACTGGATTCAGCTAGTGTGTTAAGTACAAAATCATTTGTATGTTACATAATGCATTCTAAGAATACTGTTAGGTAGGTCAATGATTATCGTTACCTGCAATATGAAAGTCTGAGGCTGAACTATGACTCTGTCACTAAAATATGGACGACGGGGAATGAATGAACAAAACCCGAAGTGTAGTGAAATGCCATAGTTCCATCTAATGGGATACAAGCCTATCCCAAAGGTTTTCTAAAATTGTAGCTGTCGGTTAAATTTTGGACACTGCTCATAATCTAGTTGCATCTAATAACCAAATTCACGTATACCAGAAAAATATCCCTTTACGTGTCTGCTCAACAGTAATCAACTCGATGAGGGTACACTGTGTCATTTTAAGTGTACAAAAACGGTCATTATATAGACGTCAACTGACTACACTACCCAAACTAAACAAGACTACCCTGTGACCAATCTCGAGTATAACGCGCTTCTGTAGACCAACTTAACGACCATCATTATCACCTGTTGTTTTCTCAAGCCGATTGTACGCTCTTAAAAAACGTTCACTCTCTAACTTCAGCACGTTCAGGTTATTGAAGGTGTATTTGAAACTTTTACGCTAATCTGGTAATAAACCTGACCACGTAACTTCGCTCCTGCTCTCATTGTTTAGTGTTGACTGTAGCAGCTTACAATCACAACAATCGCGACTATCATTAACTTCCTAGTGAATATCAGCAGTTCTAACATTGGCTATTGTTTAAGCAGTTACAGTAAATTGCTAGAAACACATAAAAGTGGTCATTAACCAGGGTAGTTCTATAGTTATGTTATTATTGTTATTATTATTATTAATCCTCTGCAACTATTTCGTTAAACTCAAGCTACATATAACAATAAAATGGAGAGGCATTATAGAAGGGAAGAACAATTTTATACCCAACAAACCGCGAGCAGTTCTTCATGACGCTATTATTCATGAACTGTTTTTGAGTTAATTCTAAATGTAAACACACGTATAAAATTAATCCTACTGTGTTCCTTTATTTGGTGACTTAGCGGTATCTACGTTCCGTTGAGATGGGTGGTCAGATGGTCAGGTATGAGCTCCCAAACACTACCTAACGTAAATGGAAGTGATGTCTTGGTGGAGGGCAACCGCATGGGAATGCTAGATCACGTAAATGTTGATTGACATATGTTACAGTATCAGTCAGCCACATATGACAAGAATATCTGTGTTGGATCGTCGACATTGCCACAACTGACGATAACCCAGTGACTTTTCGAATTCTAGTTTAAGGGTACTTCTTGTTGAGTTTGTTTTGTTTTCACCGTCCTCAGTAGAACTGTAGAGTAGACATCGGCTTTCACTGTGGCTTCTACCGATTCTAATTCCCCACGTGGACTTTCATGCGAACACTTTTGATCGGACTCTGAAGAACAGGATTTCAACTGACTGTCATTAGTAAACAGTGTGTACTGTCCATACCTGATACCGTTCAAGGTGTATGCGTTTAGGTTAGAGTGTGCTTTCGAGCATTCCACGTCGTTTAGGCTGAGTCAGAACCTGCGGATACTAAAATAGATAATCTGTTCCATGCTCATTTATTAGTCCCCCGGCTGTTTGTTGGTTTTACTTATGAGAGTAAAACTCTTTGTTGGCTCCCTTCTATTGGATACAAACATTAGATCGATAATTAGGCAGTGTAGTAGGTGAGTTGCTTTTACGCTACCGGGATGTCAGTTACCAGAGGGTCTACCGATTCCCTATGCTAAGAAGGTACGGTTATCTATAGCTCTCATTCGAAAAGTACAAAGATAATTAATGATGGAACTTATTTTAGACCTGATTCTGGGATAGTAGCACTCTACTAAAAAAGCTTCATTTTTGCAAATGCTATCAAAGACTGCTACGTCTATGCGTCCATGAACAGCATATCAGTATTCATTACCAATTAAATATTCTCGTATAGGGTGCATCAGATCAGTAAGGTTAACGTACTGGTGGCTACTATTCAATGTGGTTTCCAGTCGATCCTCTTCAGCCTGTCAGATTGAGTTTTATTCGTCTTCTATGCTGTGTTGTGTCATAGTAACGACCTAACTTGTGTATTTTTAAGGGATTTCGAATCTCCATATTTTCGATTTAAAAAACAACACGAGTTTTTGTCCCACTGTGTCTTAGATCTGTGGCAGCGAATTTGCCAATTAGTTCATTTGATGAAGCTATTGTAAATCCATCTTTACTGCACATTGGAAAAAACAATTGACTTGGCAACGGAATCACGGCGGCTGAACGTGCCCTTGTAGCATAAGGTACATTTCTTCTTTAAAATAATTCTCAATATTTGTTTTACACTGAATCCTTTACGCTGTATAAACCGGATCTGAGTTATAATCCGCGCATACCGCTTGCAGTCTAGGTTGTAAGGCTTTTAAATGACTTATTATAGCTTATTTACAAAACGGGTACTGTGAACATGGTTGTTAGCATGCAATCAACGTAATCTGACTGTGGCCACATAGCTATAACACATCAATGAATCTAGGTAAACAGGGGAAAGTCTGTTTGAACGTAATAAATCATTTGAAAGTCACATGTACCATGTTTCTTAGACAGACTAGGGCGCCCTTGATCAGAGCCCATTTTCAAGACCCAGAGGAGGAAGTGTAAAGAGTTTTGTGTGGCTCAATATCCGTTACAAAGGTGGAAGCGCAAACATAGGACGCTTTTCTATTTAACGCCCTTCCGAGGCCAGTCAGATGATCACTGGAATATGGTTAAGGGACAAACAACCGTAGTCTGCACAACCGGGCCGAGCTCAACCATCAGGTTAAATGGTTTTCATTTCAGAATGGCTTGCCCGGGTACTTCGTCTCCTCTACATTGTAGACCGTTTTTATTGCTTTGCCGTACGGGCTATCGCGCTTCCAATGTCCGGTACTCCCACAATTGAAACAGTGTTGGCTCTTCGTAGGTTGTGCTTCGTAATATAGGATGCTACGACACTCATTGTGAGTTATTTTGTTGCATTTGGCGTCGTTTAACTTCCAATTGCCCAACTAACGCTCCACGGTTGACGCATATATCGTTGATGACAACGGTTTTTTTGCGACTTATGCCAACCAGACGACATCCATTGAGGTAGTCACTGGTACCAGGTGGGCTTGTTTTTCCCTTCAGCTGAGGCAGATAGTCAATGTACCAATTCATCAGTGACTACCATTTCTACGCTGAGTCCAGCTGGGTAGATGTTCTGCTTAGCGAACGTTGGGAGTAACGACAAACATCAGGACGTATGGTACTGTATGAAGTTCGGTCACATTGACGCCTGGTGATTAGTCGGGTTGCCGGGGTGATTCATCAGGGCTTCCCTGTAAGCGATACACCACGAGTTCGCGGGGTTGCTTTTGCACCAAATACACAACTGCATTCTCCATGTTTCTACAAGCGTCCGGCGGCCACCTTTTACCCCAACCACTTCAGTAGCTATCATGCAGTCCACCAGGAATTTCTGAAGGTCTCAGTCTTCGAACGGCTGCGGCTAAGGCATTTTCATCTGTGATTGGTCTCGGCTATTACATCCAGAAGTTATCGTCATCATGGAGGGTTTATCACAGAAACAAACGCTCACTGTGTGCGAGTTCCTAAACACGAACCGAACAACTCGTGTATGTAGTGGCCGTTTTGGTCTGTCCACCGTTTTCTGTCCGCAAAATGAATGTCGATTTTAGTTTTTTCTTCTACGATTCTTGGAAATAATCCACACTGTACGAATACAAACAACTTACTGGTCATAAAGGTTATGAGCATTCCAATATACTGATTTGATAAATCATTTCGGCAATGTTTTTCATGGCTAAATATGTGATTTGTTCATAAAACGCAACAGCCTTTTGTCCTATTAAACGTTGCTCAATGATCCTGTTGTCTGATGCTGTTTACATTAAGAAATGACAAACGTTTCCGTTGTGGCCTGTCTCCCCACTTATTCCATTGGGAAGATTAACAAGCTGTCAGAGTAAACGGGTTTAATGGCATATAAGAACATTAATGTTTCCATGAAAACCGTGATTTACCATTGCATCATTCACGTAACCACAAAGAGCGTCTGATCAAAATTATTCACATAAAATGATGCATGAAAAATCTTTAGGTAACGCTGATCTAAACAATATCTTTCGTTGGATAGTAACTATCAAAGTCTTATAAGTGATGCATTCAACTTATTTCGTCATGATATTTCAAAGCTGAGAAAGTTAACACCGTGAGACAGTGCACATTACAAGTTGTAGTGTTAATACCTTCAGTTGAAAATTCTGATCGATTAAAAATAAACAGAATAAACTCACATCACGTCGAACTACACACCGCGAGCCATTGATTTCTGATTTGCAACCGTCCTCTAAAATGAGGATAAGAGAGAACAAAAACTGATGTACCTGGACTGATGATAGATAAAGACCATCCGTTAGTTTCGCTCAAACTGCGCCTTCATTTGAACTGATATGTTTGAATTATACGATTTATAAAATTGTGTTCATCTTATTACAGTATGGGGTCACGCATTACTTTATATTTTTATGATATATCGTAGTAATTATCAATGGGTTGTGTGGAAATTATTTCGACTGGACGGAGGCTTGTGAAATTATCACGTAAAATCCTTTAACAATCCCAATGTATCGATTCGCATTGGGAATCATAATTAACACCGGACTTTGTCTAGTCACGTAAGACTTAAATTTGGACAGGGAAGTCAGAAACGGCTTTTTGCACAATGTTTCTCGAGCACATTTCACTGCATCTCATCAGTTACATACTGCAGTCTGTGGGCTTATATAAAAACGTTCAATGGGCACTGTGAAGCTAATTAACAAATCAACCGACAACTCAACAACCACACAAACACGCACATTCACAAACATCCATGCTAATCAGCTACCAGGGCAATCTGGTTCTCACGAACAAGTCTTTCTATACTCAGAGGAGTGGCCTCCATTTACTAATCGATCTTCCCTCAGCGAACTGCAGAAGCCTTCGACTTTCGTTGCGTAGCATACCCGAAGGGCCTTATCCAGGTTCATTTAGGGTCAACAAGTCGACAGATGTCGAACGGTCGATGACACTAGTCCTTTTTGACTTGTCACATTCTGACTCAAGTCCGGCATTGTGGTATCCGTCAGCGTTTTCAGACTCAAGTCGCAATGTGTTCGTTGACCCGATTAGGTAACTGCCACTCCGTACTGCCTATGTATGTACCCAGGACTCACACGAGAATTCATTGATGATGTGAGATTTGGTAGCGGTGTTTTCAGAGGTGGTGTTGGGATTCGGGTGGTGGTAAATAGCATGACCAGTTGGGCTGCATAGAACATGCGTCCCGTAGTCGCCGTAAGACGGGGTTTCAACAGAGTGGCGATGTCATCACCCTTGTATGGCAAACGGAGGTAGACATTTAGTTTGGGAGCTGTTAAACACATGGAGGCAGCGGGCTTTTGTTTCCTGAATTCCTCAACAAATGCCGATAGATAGCCATTTTCTTTGAGTGTGGCTCTCGACAATGACACCTCTTTGGCCAATGTTTCTCTTGAACAGATTATTCTTGCGCGACAAAACAACGTTCTCACCAGACCCCGCTTGCACTGAATCGGCACAAAATTGTGAAAGTTCAGGTACTGTCCAGTCCAAATGTTTCCGGTAGACAGACCGCATTAGGCAACCGTTGTTCTGGCTCTTCATGAGAATATCCAAAAACGCCAGGATTGCATCCTGCTGGTGCTCAATGATGAAGCTAATTTTGAAATTCAGCTTGTTCATTGAGTTGAGCATACCGGTTGCCATCTCCCTAGCATCGGTAACTATAAACACATCATCAACATAACGCCGCCAGAACTTTGCTATATAAACCTACAGACTGCAATATGTACCTGATGAGACGCAGCGAAACGTGCTGGAGATGCAGAAACTGCTTCTGACTTCTGTGTCCAAATTTGTTGCGCGAAAAGTTTGTTTTACTTAAACTTGCGGCAACTAGCAATTGCCGTTACGTTGCCTAGGAATAACCATTAGTATAGGATCTTTTCCAGGAAGAATCGACCTGGTCTATAGAAAATTTTATGAATTAAGGAACGTTTTTTGCATTAGGTTTACTTGTTGAGAAAGCAAACCTCCCAAAACCATAAGATAAACACGTTAACGGACTTAGAACGGGCGTCGTACCACTCAAAAAGAAACAGTACAACAATTTTGTCGAGTTAATCCCAACTTGCTTACACAATGGCAGAATACTTCACAAAGGCCTTCAAAAACAGTTCTTGTATGTTTCCGTGTCAAAATATAATCGTGGCTATACCCTAGGTTGCAAAGTAGTCTCGTTCAGATTACCTTATAATGGGCCGTCAGAACTGTTCTTAAACAACTTGTAATGTTTTATTCCTGACAAGGAAGCTTTGTCAAACAAGGTATTATGTTGCAATGTTCAGTTACAGGTTTATGTAAGTGATAATCGTACTATACTGACGACAAACAAATGCTCGTTGAGACATGTCAGTGATGGTATCAAGTGATAACCCATTGTGAAATCGAATGAAGCATTGGCTCAGCTATTGCGTGCATTATAGCTTTGCTAATAAGGAGAATTCTTCCTTTGCAAGTGAGTGAAGGTGATTCATATTTTTGTAGCAAAGATTATTGTTAGTCAGTGTTAGGTAAGGTAGATAACGCATAAAAATGTAAGTTAAACGGCAGTGACGACGGAAGATATGTGATGCGTTAAAGTTGATGTATCTGTGAATATGTATGAATATATATGAACTAGACTAGCGTGTTTATCGCAAGTTCACATCAGCCCACTAGAAAAGCTGATATTTATCAGGTATGGACAGCAAAAGAGGTGACAGCCGAATTTAGGAACATCGATTTGTCAGCCAATAACGGTTGGGTGTTTAGATTCCATAAGACGAAACGACGTTCGTTACACTAACTGAAATGGCCGTTCTTTGGAATCAACGGATGAAGCGGCTTATCAATGGTTGCAATTAGTCTCGGACCTACGTAATGTGTATGACCCCTAGTTTACTTTTGGATATAATGAAACTGAAATATTCTACCGTTATACGCGAGACGAAAACCTCATTTCGAGTAATATCAAGTGTTCTGGTGCGACAAAATCAAAGGGACACCAGATAATTCGTTTTTATGATAGTGCAAAAAAGCAAGTATGGATATAGAGTGAAGTGTCAAACCTAGGGTCCTCAATAATGAAACTCGTTTTTATAGTCAATAGTGAGATTGCCAAGAAAGTTCAGATTCGTTGATGAGCAAACAGAATAATGATTGAGCGTCGCAAAACACAGAACTTAGTGTGCCACTTGACAACAATAACGCTGCTTGTGAACGTCAGTAGAACAACATAAAACCATCAGATTAGTCTCCATATACCGTTTCAAAACTGTACTCATCGGATGACATTATTATATAAACTGTATTATAGTCATTATTATACTGAGAGTGAAGCCAAAACATTGAAATATCTTCCCTTGATGAGTCCTAGAATAATGGGTGGTACCTTAATGATAGGCATTGCGGCATAAGAAGTAAGTCTTATACTGTGTTATAGTTCGCTTCTATCCCGCTAGTGTGAATGAACACAATCCACCTCGGCTTGCCACTTTGAACTGGCTATGGCAGAAACGGATCGAAATGGTGTTCTTATTGCTGCATGATGTTCATCCTTAAACCGACACTCTGCGACCGCCTTCGTCTTTGTTTGGACTCATCAGGTTGAGAAGATTTGAGCTGGGAATCAATAGATTTCAGTCTACATACGTGTCAGGCTTCTCAATGAGACACCGTGGATCCGTAAAGGTTGATGGGATTTACTCGAGACTACCGTTATCTTCTACAGCTTAAGCTACATAATTTATGTGAGTAGTGCACTGGTTTGGTGGAAGAATGAAATGAATTTACCAGGTGATCACTTCTGCTTGCAATTAGTTATATCAAAGAACTTCGGAGGACTCAGTAAACTGAGGCATGAAGAATAGACTTAAGTGTTAACAACAGATTTTGAGATGCTCACTGACTCCTTTTCTCCACCCAAATGCACTGTTTTCGAAAGTACGGAAAGCAAATGATGTGGTGGTGAAATCACTGTGCGAAGTGTTATAAAGTGAATGGGAGATCTCGATGACTTCCCCCTGCATTCTAGACACCTGAAATTATCTGCTCAAGTAACACAGTTGCAACGTTACTCAAAGACCATTTGGCTGAAAAACGATGAGTTGCAAACTGAGCTGGAGCATTTTTTCGGAGGCACTTAAAACAGCGAATTTATTGAGCGACTGTCTTTAAAATATGCCCTTGTTTTGTGACACAAGTTAATTTTAGGTCGAGATTAAACGTAGGTTACATGGTCACCGTTTTAGTCAAGAATTATTCTTTCAGATCGTAATTATTTAGCTGTTTCTCAGACATGCACAACCTGACATGTAACGCCAATTAAGTGCCTGTTTTGTCGAAACCACCTGTATGTGTTATACTTTTTTTTTTTTACGTTGACCAGATATTACTTGTAATCGCGTACTGACTGCGTAATAGCCAAACCAATCTTCAAGCTACCACATACGCTTCACGGAAGGTCCATAGTAATCGTATATTATTGCGCTTAGTTCTGATAGGTGCCTGCTATTTTACAAGACAGTATATATTTTTCTCTGCTCTTACAGCTTAAATTTGTCCCACTTATTGCACCGTACTTCCATTAACCGGGTTTCATGAAGTGTAAATAGAATTTTTTCGCGAGAAGAAACATCTCAATTGTAGGAAAACCTTCAAGTTTTTCTGGAAGCATTTCTTGTTGGGCGGACGTAATGTGATGAGATTGCACATTCACACTATGTTACTTGTCAGTAGTCGGACGGGATCATGTATTCTGGTACCGAAATGGCCGGAAAAGAAACAATGGAATGCAATCTGGCAAGAAATGATGTGTTCCAAACACAAACTTTTCAATGAGAAGTGTAGCGTCTCACGAAGGTCGACGTAACTGCTCGAATGTATTACAAAACGAGGTTGGGTGTACATACAGTACCACTATTCACAGTGAACACTCTTTTTAACCAAAAGTGCTATCGACATTGTTGTGATTCACCGTTTATATCAATAAAGATTCATTAGATTTATTTGAAATGCTTTCACACAGTCACTCCCTGCCGTAGTAACATCACAGTGGCCGACATACAGGTTGCGCTAACCACCAAATTCTCCGCTGACACATCGCCAACCTACCACGTTCTGAAGTGAAAAGACTCAATTTTTTGCTTCACATCTAATATCGATTCAATCGCCTGTGATTTTATCACCATTTTTTTGACTGTATGCATCCTCCTTTGTTAGTTACGTCGTCCTAAGTTTGTGTTTCCTAGTCTTCTAACCGGAGATGTTTGATGCCTTTCTAGATCCATGAGAAATTTGTCCAAATGCAACGGTACTCCTCCCTATAATCTCATTGATGCTGTAGTATATCAAAACATTGGAACACGCAGGTCGCTTGCCTTCAAGGATTTGTCTGATTCTGATCATCCTGTTTACTCTGAGCTTCCTAAACGCACATTCACATGCTTGACCAGGTCCCATTTCAAACGTATATATTCGCGTATCCGTGAATACGCTTCATTTGTTATACCTTACCTAGCACGCTTTTCTTGTTAATCTTGACGATTTCTTAAGGCGGAATGACTACTTCTGGTAAATATTTTGTCTGCTGAAGATCTGGTTGTGCAAGTGCTGAATATTCCTCTCCCAAAGTGAAAACAACAACTTCTTGATTTGACATGGGCTGATTTCCACCACATCCAATCCTCATCTTTTTTGAAGCTTACATCGTAGATTTAAAAGAAGCTGGTTATTCCCCATTCACCGATCTGACAAAGAAGGGCACTTTACCAATAATCCATTAACGATTTATTGTGACTTCGTTCCATCGACAGCTATCTCACCGAGTGGTAGAACATCCCGTAGTGGTTGAAACTTTGAAGAGGGAACAGTCGTAAGTTGGTAATCCAGTGGCCTGAAACCCACCGTTGTCAATGGCTAGACAACCTATGTCAACAGGTCACCAAGTTGCCCAAGGTAGCGTATTCATAATGTTGTTACGCAAACAGACTTCAAAGTTACCAACTTTTACTGAAGCTATGTTGAACCAAACTCATCAGTTAGCATTATGTACACAAAAACGATCAAATTAACCCACTGAGATACTTTGACCTTGATTACATCGGATCTTTTGTGAATTCGTAGGTGTTTACTTACTGCCTGTTTCTGTTTGGCAGTTGACTTACGTTTTCAACTAACGACAATAAACGAAATGGCAATGTGATAAACTGTTCAAAGGTAACGCAGTGTTCCCAGCCACGTTTGAATGTAACTGTATGGACTCAACGGTCTCTTTTAAACACTCCAAAAAAACACAAGGGAACCAATCCTAGCTGAAGTAGTGTAACACAACGTTACTAACTTCATGTTGCTCTGATGACAATAATAGCTTTGTCCAACAAAAGTGGCATAAGTGTACTACAGAGTTCGTTTTAGAGCATGACACATTGTTATTTTCTGCTGTTGTTGATTGACAGAAACGACATCTCACCAAAATTAGCTTAGCTTCAATTTGTATGGAATTTAATTGAAGATAAAACTTCCTCACCAGCAATGAATTGAAAACAATGTATGGTGAATAACTGGCTGAAATGCTAGGCGAAATTGCAGAGAAAAATTGTTGTGTTAACATTAAAGTTTTCAGTGACGTACCGTCTTTTTCCTGTGACAAAATCACTCGATTGGGTCTTTTTACTTTCGTGTACAAATAGATAAGACTGGTGACGACGAGTACTAGTGCAAAGAATACCGCCAAAGCCAGCATATATATAATGGGAATTCCGTTCCCTGACGCTCCTGTGTTGTGAGCAACTGACTTTGGGTGGGCACGTAATGATGTTCGTTGATTGTTTGCGGTTGATTTTGTCAAACTGATGGTTGGTTCATTAAAGTGGTGTACTGCAACGGGATCACCATCTAAGACGGCCTGTGAGATCACTGCAGTTGGCACATTAATAATCGTTAACGGATCATGATAAAACACATGAACCCCGGTGACGGCCTGTTCAGGAGAAGGTCCGCGATCTGTTGCCCTGATCAGCAGCTTGTCTGGTCGACGGTAGCGTTTGGTGATTGATTGCGTGGACGGCGAGTATATTTCTTCAAACGTGAGTTGTTTAGATAACACCAGTCGACCATCGGGGTGTAGAGTAAACGTTGGTACATGGTCACTGGATTCGATCGACGATGAGTCACCTTCGTTAGCTATAGTGGGCGGATCTCTCCTGTAGGTGGCACTGGATGCTGGATGGATTAATTCGTACACTACTGTACCGTTTGGCCCCTCGTCCGGATCTACTCCCTCAAACTATAGGAAAAAAAACAAAGGCAGACGCAGGTAAGGTCATGTGAATGTGCAGGTGTACAGTCGTTAAAAATAAACAGTTCTAATGAGACACGAAATATTCCTTATCTCCATCCTGTTGCGCTGCTATTCAGGAATTGTTCATGTGCTCCCAACTAAAATATCTAATGGAACTTTAATCCAAGACAAAAGCAATGGTTGCTTTTGGTATAAAGAAATGTGTTGACAAAGTTTGCATTTGGTGTGGTACAAGCTCACCATTCGGTATTAGCGCATTGACTTTTCGTGCTATACTTCCATTCTTCTCTCTAAAAAAAGGCGATTGGTATTTCTGTTTGTATTTTATCTGAACCACCTTTGGGCTGCTGAAAGTTAGACGTCAATCCAATTTGATTGATCTGTATACCAAACAGTGAAGTACGCATTCTATGTTTCCTGTGATCACAAAAATGGTTACTAATTGGGAGTTCGTTTAGATGGTAACCATCTTACCGTGTCGACGAGGATACGTAATGCCATCCCGTGATATGCACGATTACGTACAGGTTGTGATCGGTGATTTTTCACGATCCAGTGGTATCCTTTGCCACTGATGTTTCAAATAAGAATTATGATCACCTTTTACGTTTGTTCATTGCAAATCTAACACCTTTATGTTGTCAGCGTCATTCTTTAAAATCTTGTCCTTCATTTTAATGCATTAAGATGAACTATGACATGTTGCTCCAAATTACTGGGCTCCATGGTTCGCGGTACAGCAAACAATATCATATTATCTGTGTAAAACAGCATTTTCAGATCACTTCTTAGCATGACTGCAGACTTGATGCGATCACATTTTAATCAGCTATGGAATAATTTTCAATCAAGTAACATGGAATTCACCAACTGAAATGTTGATTCACATTTAAAAGGACTAGTTTTTAACGCTGACAACACTGACTCGTCTTTTTCCGCTGATAGCAACTCCTGGATTAAACTCACTAACAGAGTACAAGGATTTTCAGTTTGGGGAATCATAGAATTAGACAGAGTGATTCAGTATACAGGAAAAGCAAGTGAACTGTATGGTTGCAGCTAGAATCCACGATGGTTGATCAACGGACGCTCATTTTTACCAAACCCTTGACAATAGAGTATCTATTTTTAAAATCACATTTCGGTCTGTTGGATAACTGTAGGTTTTGATAATCTTCCCCTTCACATTCCGATTGCTTTTCAGACAGACTGTCCCCTGTGTTCATAGTCGTCGAACCACTGACACTGACCTACGCTGATGAAGGTCAACCACGGGCAGATTACTCACTTCCGGTTGGGAACGGTAGCCAGTTTGGCTTGTAATTTCCTCAGCTTAATTTGCCCGTGGCAGAGACATGACATGCGATCAAGTCGTTGCGGTGGACTTCAAGTGATTTAACGGCTGCATTTATTAGTGTTTGGTGTATGATTTTCTTTACCGATCGGAGTTCGTATTGGAAAATCAAGTAGTCAGCTTGTTTCAGCAAACAAAGCAATACAATCACTAAGACAAATGTGACTCACTTCGGGCGGTAAATCACATTTGCTTCAACCAAGCGTTTACAATAAGTCGTACGAATATATACAGAAGAAATCATTCCACTTCAGTCAGCAGCTACTGACGGTTAGGATAAATTTGAAAATTGTTCACCGAATAAACATCTGCCAAACAATGAGTCCCCAAGTTCAACAGAGTAAAACCGTGTCGTAGTTTGGACGTGAACTGAGGGGCATTTCTACAAGTTTATGAATAGCAAATATACACATACCATTCAAAGACAAGTGCGAATGCAACTACATCAGAAACACAACTGCCTCTACAGTAGTTCTGATAAGAGACTAGCTGTAAGTTCTTTGGTTCCTGTATACGTTTCCCTATTTTAATCAAATTGAAACAGGGCTGTCAAGTGTGAGGTAGATAACCAGTCGAACCATTTGCGTAACGAAACCTTTGCAGTTTTAGCTGACTCGCCAGATGGTGAATATCAGTTTAAGGCTGGGGCTTCAGGGACCTTAGTTTTCTATATAATCAACCTTGTATAAGTGATTACGGTAAAAGAACCGTGGATACTAAACCATGAGCCTTACGCGATTCTCGCTTAAGGTACAGCTTAGTGGTGCCTGAGTATGAAAGTAGCTGCCAATTTTTCCATCAGGTAACTACTGGAAGTTGTATCCAACCGAATGGAAATGAAGGGCCTTCCAAGCTAATCAGAGTTTGCTTTGTGTGGAGACACTGAAGAAAAAATTTGAGGTAATGTCTGCTGAACCGATTTTATTATCGTGAAACAAGATATCCGTTTGCTTCGGTAAAATGGCTTCAAATATGCGCACTGTGCTGAAATCACTCAATGTACACTCACATGGATTACAGTGGGTATCGATACGCACTACTTAAGGGTAGTACTTCGAAAGTTGGTTAGCTGTAACTGGGAATGCCAGTTCGATTACTTCTTTGAAACCTCTACTGACCGCTGTGAAAATAGCCATCCAAAAGTGTGGTTTGGCTTACTTAATGACTCATGCGTTCAATGAAGTGGCATACAATGTTTGCTTGATGTGACGGACCGCCACATTAATTATGGCATAGCAAATATAAGAATAATTATCAGGGCAAACTTAAAATTCGGCTAATAGAGAGAGTGCTGGCTGTGTGATTGCCACTAGTTACGTAGTAAACATATCAAATCTTGAATATGACTGACTGTACTCACAATGAGATTAGGGTTGTCCAATCAGATGCGCAACTACCCCATGTAATTAAAAAAGCTGTTTCTGTTAGTCCCTCGCTCAAAGAAAATTAACTGGCTGAAATGTCAACAAGAAGGCGTCAAGAATCCGTTGAAGCAACGTTTGTTGCGGCTCAGTTTTGTTTAGGCTCCCCTTAAACCCTGGTGGCCACATCACAACTCACAGGTAGATCTTCATTTTAACAGCCAATTTTCGTGTATGCATGCGTTTGATCTTGTCGAGCATTGCACACTGACTGTATTGACAATGCACGTAGACATCATCTCAGGTGGTTAGGCAGCGGTGTGACTAAAACGGTATCAAGGGTTGTCGTTGTTCATCTGATCGACTCCAATCATTCCGCTCACAAGAAACATGTCTCTCAGAGCACCCACTGATATTTTATAGTTGACTAAATTAGCGGTATTTTTGATGCCGAACGTTGCCGACTGCACAATCCTGAGTGCTACTCTCAGATGTTCGTACGCAGACATTTGATACACCCGTACGTACAGTCAACTGAATTCACGACTTAGAAAAGTCAGTGTGTAAATGTTGTCAACCGTGGAGTCCACAAGCTCTTGATGACCACTCTTCAGACTCCCACTTGATAATTATTTCCATAGTTATTGCATTGTAATTGGCTAGATGATTAGACACAGGAAACAAGTTCCGTCAGATGCCTTCTGGTTTTTTTGAATTCAACAGGTGTTTCCAGGCAAGTTAATGACTTATTAACACTCAAATCAAGGCGAAGAAATGGAAGCAGACAGACCGATGTCACAGGTTCGTGGCTTCAAATTCCCAGATGTTACTTATGCGAACCTGACGATTTGTCTCAATGTACGAGCCCATTAAATAGTGCTATTACACTAGTCGTAGGGTAGCCTACAAGGTGATAGCTTAACAGTACTACTCGGAGATTATTTTTTGGTAGAAAGTATGAACACCATAAATCGATGAAACCTATTTGAGACATACTGTAAGGAATAAATAACAGACATCGGTAGCAGATAAAGTCTGACAGGAAAATTCAGCACGGGCCGTGGATCGTACTGAGCCATGTGCACCTCTACTCGTGCACTTTGTAACTTTGCACAAACTCAGTAGAACGGAGCTTATTATTGTCCAAACATAGTAAATATAGCTGCGCATGGACAACGGTTGAAAATGTAAAACTGCCAGTTTTCGTATTGCTTTTTGATGCACACCCTTAAACCGACACACCACTACCGGTTTCGTTCTTGTTTGGACTCACCACTTAGAGATAGCCTGAATGAAGGATCGAACCGGCTACTCATCGCTTTACTAGAATGTCTCTGCCTGGTGGGTCCAAAAAAGACAAAAGCAATCACGGAGTGTCCGTTTGAGAGTGAGCATCAGGAAGTAGTAGGAACGTCATTTGAAGCCATAGCGGCCGTAACCAGTGTAAACTGGTAATCTGAGATGGGCCGCGCCCATCTAGCCTAGTGAAGTGAAAACACGTTACAACTGAATACTACTCTCTATTTCTGTGTACATCAAGTTTATCGTGCCCTGTGGTATTAGTTCTTAACGTTCAAGAGATAAACTTACAGGCTTTGCTACGGTGTGCAAATTTCGACCTGTTCCTTTCCCTACAGTTTTATTATGTCATCCCTAAGGTATCGTAACATGTGAGGGTGGGAATGGGGGTAAACCGGTGTACTGCCACCTGCCAACCTAAGCACATTCCGGACTATAATTGCTTGATCGTTTAAAATGCTCGACGAGGGACTCAGATGACATGGGAACAGAATGTGATTATGAGACACGGATTTTGTATCTAATGCTTAGTTGTGTTGCACTTTGATTATCATAAACTTCACGGCAGGCCATTTCTGTTCTACAATTAATTTTATTGAAAAGGCATATACATGTCTTAAATATACTATGCATAATAAACCAGCTATTCGGCTATTCAGCCTGCTGGGCCAAGAGTCTCATAAACACAGTTCATTCGGGGTTGATTAGGAAAACGATTATTCCTCGAACGGTTGCTCAGTTTACCTTCACCACTTAATTAAAAATGTGTAGTGATTGAATGAAAAATATTCTATGCCTATCTATCTCAACCCCCGATGAGTATGCGGATTTGCGTCATTTGAGTTAGGCTGCACAGTAGAAATGTTGGATCTGATTTTTGTTGTTTAAGAATTGGTTCTGGAAATTCTGTATTTGTTGGATAGCAATTTTACACGCACTTTTCAGTAAAACGAACAAAACCCAATTTTGTAATGCTGCTGTTATACTGACAAATTCTGGTCCTTGAATTTCATATGGTACCTGTCTCTTCAGTTTTAATTACCTTGCTATTTGATAGCGCCCATATGCGTTTTGGTGGTGTATAAGGTATAAAGTTTTTATATATTCCAACTGTTTACCTAAAATAGGTGGATATTTTCAAATACAATTGAACAGGTCACTAACTGTAAATAACATCTGCTCATTAGCTTACACACAAATTTATGTATGGGCGGTTGTGTTCAGTTACTTAAACCCGCCAACTCATGTAATTCATTTCTAATCAAGCAAAAGTGTCTTCAATAATTGGACGAAAACAGAAACACGGAGAAACGTATAAGAGCTATGAATTACGCTTACTGACACGGGTGTTCGTGAATCATTGCCGACTACACTTGAGTAAATTGGACTCAAATTCACTTTCGTATTCACTTCATCAGCCAACTGAAAAATAAGTTTTCTCACATCCTCTTGAAACTTCGCGTACGCTTTAGTGTATAAAGGTGATAGAGATAGAGTCAGTGATATTGCAACTGTCTGTGAGAGCGACTTGAGACTGAAATGAGATTAAGGTGCACTCGAAATCGACGAAAAATTCACGGAAATAGCGCAAGAGTGTTTTCGTCAATATGAACTCTCTTTAATTGGATCGCAGACAGACAAGGGGTAAACTAGTTCGTCAGGCGTTCCTAGTATGTGTTTTCATTAGCTAGGGTTAATTATCTGTCAGATGCGTGAGCATTTTAGGATAAAACTTAACAGCATCTTTGTAAAGTTGCCATCCAATTCTAACTTCGGTGTTGGCTAACTTTGCAACGGTTACTGCTTAGCTGACAAGATTAGTACCATCAATTTTCATACTGAGGGTGATGAAAACGTTAGTGAAATGGGGAACGCAGTTTTAAAGCAAATCGTCGAAATAAATCAGTCGATATCTTCATTTAGGTCAAATAACAACACAATCGGCTGTTTGTAGCAGAAACTCCAATCGCTTCTTGGCGATTGCATCGGATTCGATTTTGATTTTTGGAGGTGCTGTAATAAGTGTAAATGGTTAATATGATTTCCTCTTCATACTAGATGGCATCACGAAGTTAGGGTTATGTTAGTGATTTAGGCAAAGTGAGGCATTCTTAAACTCATCATTTCTTAATGAGATAACGTTTGGTAATTAGGAATAAATTCGGGTTTGTGTACATACGTGAGGCGTTCCAATAAGCAAGGAATTTCTACGAAAAGATTCAAACTAACCTTCACGAGTACGGTACCAATACTGGTGTCCAAACTTATATTCAGTATTTGCACAGGTTCTAGAAGCGTGGGTGTCTGCGTAAAACGAATCAGATCCTTTCCGGCGATTATATCCAGGTCAGATGATTCTCTCGATGTAGCCACAAAGCGCGGTTTGTTGTCGTTTAGATCCAGCACGTGAATTGTGAGTGTGATCATGCTAGACAAACGTGTCGGCGTTCCGTTGTCCTCAGCAATCACGTCTACCATAACCATCGGGAATTGTTCCCTGTCCAAAACGCCGTAGATTTTAATTTGACCATCTTGTGTAATCTGTTGTAAACGAGAAAAAGACAGACTCTTAAATGATGGATGTGAACATTGCGCTAAATTGGAGCTGCGTCTTTTGTACGCACAAAAAGTTTATAAAATATCTCCTGTCAGACAGCATGAAGTGAGATGTTCTCACGTTCTGAGTGTTTACAAAGTTGAATAAAAGTGCTTTAGCAGGCATAAATTTAGTATTCAAGTGACGTCATTGACAGTACATGATGATAAGGAAGCTGGCTGTAAAGTCTACATGAAGGCGAAGTCTGAATTCAGTCGTGAACAGTGTTCACATTATATTAACAGAAATCCTCTATTGGTTTTCAATGCGTTCAGAAAGTGTAACAACAAACAGGTAAGCCAGCATCCATATATTTTTCTAACTATTGTGTTACTTAGTAAATTGAAGAGCGTGTCATTGTCTCAAATTTGTCGGTCTAAATTGAAGGAAAAGCCCGTGGTCTATTATCTCGTTTTCTGCCGTAGTTTAGTAATTGAAGGGTAAATTTTGTCTAGTGGTGGCAATCATAACCAAATTGGACTGTGTTCGGACCCCAGGCAAGCAAAAGGAACGATATCTCTATCGGAGTAAGACGGTCACATTGGACATACCTTTAGCTTGTAAAGCTAACTGTGACCGAGTGAGCATTCAGGAGACCAAATATACCCGGTGTATTATATCAGATGCACACTTATTTTTTCATACAATCGTTACCATTAGTTCGACCAGGTTAACGAACGTAACTCCAAGACTTGAGAGTAATTACGTCATTACTTGTTGAATACAATTATACAAGTTGTGATTTGTTTTAAGGATTGATGTGTCCTTCAACAGCACCCCACAAAGTTAGGATGTGACGGTCACCAGAGGGTCTCAGGTAAAGACAGTTCTGAAAACGATAACTCAGGGTAAGTTTAGAAAATCGTCATGTCATGATTGAAGAAGCGCCTGTCAGACAGACAACACGTATTCACTTCCAAAGCTAAGTATATCTATATTAAGTACACTCACGTTAAAAATTTATCCCAGCATCGTAATGTGTGTCTAATGAAAGAAACGTTGGTCAACGTAGATCCGATGGGAGAGTGGGTATGTGAGAAGAAGCGGGCGTTTCTGACGCTTCAGATTATTTATAGCGTTCGGATCTCTATGGGTGGAACGAGGACAAACAAAGTTCAGTTTCTACCTCACTTCGAAACCGTGCTGTTTACTGTAAGCGAATAAAACAAACACGGCTTGAACAAATAGAAATCACTTTATCCATTTGGGTTTCACAATAAAAACCAGTGAGGAACTCAACCCAACCGTGTACGTTAACATAGATGAGCGTTTAAATATCATATTGTTCACTGTAGTCTCCTTCCTCACTGTGACATTTGACAACTGTCTTGGCTTGTTTCTAAACATTCGGTGTTTATGTTATATTATTCGAGAGATTCACCCTGTATTCGGTTGGACACACGCTGGGGAACAAGAACACCATAATTCAGGCTGAGAAGCTTACTGGACAATTTAATGAGCGATACTTTTATTGGAAAATTGTGTTGGTGGCAGCTGATTGTTTGAAACATTGCTGTTTCAATGTTATGCGTTAACTGAACTTATTTTATCGTTTTGCCACGCTTACCTTTGGTCACTTACATTAGCATCATAATTATACAGTTCCAGGTGGCAGAATACAACACCCGTTTGAGCAAATGCTGACGGTTTATGTTGATCGTTTGAACAAGACGGACTGGTTGCGATTGGATAGCTTCATAGTTAACGGTTCCACAATACGGCTGTTATTGGTTAATAGCAAAGTTTGCGGCTGTCAGCCTTCGTTGTTCGAAGTGTCCTTCCTTTAGTAATCCACCCAGTGTGCTAGTCAGTGAACATCAGCGACAAACTGAGTGACTGATTAAATGTACTTCTATTGCAAAGATTCCGAACTCATGAAGTACCCTTGTAATCGATCTAATAGGATGCACGGCACCTAAATTCTCTTAGTTTCTTTGCTTCTTAGAAGAAAACTCAAACCGAGAAATTTTGCAGTTTTATTTCAAAGTCGATAAGAGTGTCAAACCAGTTACCAGTTACTATTGGTTATTAATGATGCACTCCAAACGATTTCGACAGTATTTTCGAAAGTGTTATATTTACGGTTTACTTCTGAACAGCCGGTGTTTCACAGCAATGATACTGAACTGTAGTGTCGAAGAAAACGAACTGTTTGCTGCAAATCAGTTTTTGATTAGAAATGATGTTTCCAATCATTTTCTTATAAATGACACAAAAATGCGGAGTTAATTTATATAATTAATAAACCTCCTGGAATGATTGATTAGGCGACTGATACGGTACCTGACTATATACATCAGAATGCGGGTAATTAGTCGTTTCTTATTGCAACTACTCGCGTGAGATAAGGTTAAAACCAATATACACTACAGTCAGGAAAAGTGGAAGCAGCGTTTAAACAGAGGGTTTTAGAGCTGGCTGGCTAACAAATAAAATGGCTGAATGGTTGGAGTAAAATTAAATGTAAAATATATAATTTTTTGAAGCAAGTATTCAATACTGTACGGTTATAAAAGTTCGTAGCTATTACCGTTTGCTCCTCATACGACGCACGTAGAAGTTACTGGTTACGTGTAATCACAGCGTGCCAATAAGGACATGCATTAAACGTAATGTATGGTGAGGAAAATAGTATAAGGTCAATTAGAACGTTGGCAGATTTCGTACACAAAACATTGGCATTCCAGCCAGGATGAATGATTCTGCGTGGTCAAACAAATCATTTGCATCCACGAAGTGTTTATCCGTCGAGTGAGTCCTGTTTCTAACATTTTTTTGGCCGTAAACTTTTCTGCGTCGTCACCTACGTCAGCAACAACCAACTAAGAGTGTATTCTGCCATATGTATCAAACTCTGCTGCTAATAACGTTGTCATGAATAGGTTAGTTACTAACAAACTTTACTTATGCGAGTGACCAAAATAAACGAACCAGCAACATCTCAGAAAATTTATCATTTTTACCTGATGACGAGCTGCTGATTATGTTTGGGCGATTGACTAGTGTCTGAATATATTGGCGTTCAGAGAAAAATCATGTGTGCGAACACTGACGGTCACCCTCCTATCCGATTGTGCCTGAGTACCGTATTTTCACGATTAACACGCAACTCGGAATTTATGGTCATTTGTACGTCATTTTACTTAAAACACTGTGCCATTCCTACCTGCACAAGATTTGAGCCTGGTCTTTCTGACACTGTGTGATCAGATGAAAAATGATTTCGTGATCCGGACGATTGATCGTTGGATGTGGCAATTCGATAGCTGACAGAACCATTTCTTCCCAAATCGGCGTCAGTGGCGTTAAGAGATCCTAGGATTTGATGGATTGTAGAAGACCCGTAACTTTCTACGACCTGTAATCAGCAGCAAGTAGAGAAGTGGACACAATGAAACACAATACGTCTTCAATTTGCTGATTAGTAACTAATTGCAGGTTAGTGATAAGAAATTTAGCGAATTCAACAATAGTCCGTAAAACGTGTAGAGCATCTATAAATAACAAAACAATGGATGAGTAATGCTTGACTTGAAGTATTGTTTTAAATAGGTTTATCCTTGATCAGTACTTCCCTAATAACCATCATTGTGTAACAGTTTTTGTTCAGAGAGATGGATTAAAAGTATGGCAAGAGTAGAGCCTTGACAACGTGAGAAGAGTGAGTCCTCAGTACAATGTTCTCGGTATAACTGGCAATATTGATCGATTGAGTTTGCTTGAAATCGGTCTTCATATATTTTAATTACGTTCGGTCGGACAGAAGAACTTTGTAGCCATGACCAAAATCATCAATATATACACAATCCGTGAAACAAGGACACAACAACAAATTACATCCTAACCACATCACTTCGGACGCGGTCAATCAGACAACAGATGCAGAGTCGGCACGATGTTATTAGCGCTGTTTCAAAGACGAGGAAAATAATGATAAGTCTAGAACGTGCAGGTAAAATTACTTAAGATGTACTCTGCAGATACATTTCGACCGATGACTTGGTTTACGATACATGGACTATGATCAGTTTTCATGCCTTTGTTTAAATAGGCCTAAAGTAGGAATGAGTCATCGTCTGCAATAAGAATAGCACACAGAACCAGTCACGTTCGAGTGATCCGTCATGAATAAAAAACGACCAAAAAATTCACGTTTAAACAGGTCGAGAAAGGAAATAACGATGTAGACATTATTGATCTTATGATGAGGCAGGCGGAAATAAACGGCAGCTAACAGGGAACCTACTAGTTAGCTTAAGATAAGGGTTAGAAACAAATTTATATAACCTGCACAATTGCAGTGTCTTTGTTAATCTGTACTGTTTTACTGTTATGAGATTGACTTCGTAATGTTGTTGAACTTGTGGTTTTCTGACTAAAGAACGTCTAGTCATTCTTAACTCATGCACAGGCTGTCACAAGTGCAACTGCGATCGATTGGGATCAGCCAAATAAAAACGACTATCAGTTGCTACTTCGGAGTGGTAATCAAAGCGAGGTATTTGAACAAATACTGGAGTTAAAAAAACGAGTTGCTTGAAAAAAGGTTTTGAGACGTAATAACGAACGCGCCAATAAAGATGTAACACGATTACTGCCTAATAGTAGTCGGTAATGCGAACACAGTTGTTTCTTTGTAAAAGAAGTACTGTATTTCTAACCAACTAAGGTTTCCTAATGTTGTTGTTGTTTTAGACTTTTTCGACGCAATAGCCAAGCGCGTGACAGAAAACTTTTTTATATATGGAGCATGTTATTATTATAGTGTGACACGTCCAGTTCGGTTATCTCATCGTCTTCTTACACTATAGGTACTGTGTTAATTAATTTCGTACAACAGATCAAACTTTGGTGTTGGTTACTTCCATGTATATTGATGTGACTCACTTCATGTTTATAGTAGTCATCGCTTTGTAAAAGTAAAACTCTTTAGCCTTCAGATGACATAGACTTCTTCGAACATCAAGGAGATGGTAGACACATTGCGATAACTACCTTACTTCAGTCATCTCCTATTGGATAGCATAAAACAGCGATTGTTCGGAGTTCTAACAGCTCATATTGAAACGACGGACTTGTCATATGATGAAGATGAATAAGGGCGAAATTGGACTTCGGACGTATCCATGAGGATCGTAAATCACGAAGCGGGTCGGAGTTACAGTTCCGAATTTCCTTTGTTTTACCCATTGTTAGTTGTTAGTAGAGGGATAACGTGTATCAACTCAGTAGTCGGTAAGCAGTCTTGGACGAAATGATAGATGGATGGTTTGCAGCATCCATCCCGCACGAATCCGACAAACACATTTCGTATGGACCGTATCACCGTCAAGTAGGTACAATACACTGCCACACAGCCGAAGTATAGCTTAGTAACTACTTGCACACAGTAAAATCTAGCGCTGTGACTATGGGTCGCCCTGTAAACATCGATCGTGTAATCAGTGATAAACATCTGCTAATCATCCCCCTCAGTCACTGTCTCGACCTCGTGGTTGAATTGAATGTTCCAACACTTAACCCCTCCAGTTCAAATTTTTCATGGTGTGATCAAGCATGACCAAATCGTTGATCCCAGTTTGCCAAGTAGTTGCTCGTATGTTGTCTGAACCATCAACATTTTGTATTGTCGGAATACTCATACCATTCCCCCAATTTACTGAAGTGAAGTGGTGATTCATCGTCCACCCTTCATGCCTCGATGCATCACTATTTGTTTTGGTTTGTCAGTATGTTGAGTTAGATGAACAGGTGTAAGGACTAGTGTCAAATATTAGCCTGAGGGCTGGTCAGTCTTGATTAGGATCACGGAAAAAGGAAGTCTACAACAAATTTAACTAGTTCCGTTCACTAAGAGAGGCTGGTTACTCACTCGCTGCTCATCAAAAAGTATGCAGCAAACACGAAGGAAGACGTTGAAGTCTACAGCAGGTGTGTTTGTTGAATCCACGCTGGGTAAGAAGTGCAAACTGGATTTGTAGTTCAACAGCATGCTCCCGTTGAAGAAAGAAAGGCCATTCAATATTTTACAGATAACGCTGCGAAAACATGCCATGGTCTCCAGTATTGTTTGTGGCCAACAGAAGTCATTACAGGTCTTAGTAGTAAAGGTGGTTTAGCAACTGTTTATTCTCTGCGCGTCAGTGAAGAAGGCCACAAAATTGATGTGACAACCTGCATACTAAATAGTCATTCACTAAACATGGACGCACTTGACGAATGCGTCACGATTCAATTAGCCATCACGTGTTGCCAGCAAGTGTCAGTCGAGTGGCCAGTGTACGATATATTGCGGGTAGCTCACCGATAGACCGCTCGTCATTCAGAGGTAGATCAGCGAGCATGTTAATCTCAGAGGAATGCAAGCACAGAAGTAAGTAGGTGGTCCACATGGAACAGCCAATCGTTTAAAAAACGATGGGTTACTTTTTGGACGGATGGCCTACCTAGGGTCCTTATTCTGCAATAAATGGCTAGCAGAAAATCGTGGGTTTTATTATATCGGACCCTAGTTTAGAAGCTCAGGTGATTACGTCCACCTACTTGCGTGATTGATGTGTTAGCTCACTTTTGTCCGAGTGAGATCGTAGCATCACTGGAACTGAGCTTAGGGAACATTGCGGTCTAACTCAATCCAAAGTAGTAAGTTTGATCCATATGTATGCGGCCGTCCTGTTTCGATTATGAATAAAGACGGATGGTAAGGTCTACAACTATACGTAATGATTGAGGAACGTCTAGAACAAACAGTGCATTAGGCTTAAACTAATCCATCTTGCTTCACTTTCGCAGAACATGTAAACTGACGCACTGAGATTTCAAAGCAGAACTGAGGAGGTACCAGCTATCATCGTTCGACTGTATGTTGAAACGGTCGTTTAGTTGCGTCGCAGTTGTCTTTTGTATCTTCCATAATAAACTGAAGCCAAGCAAGTGTCAAGTGACCTCATGTACTGTGATCAGATAATCTCATTCAGCAGAACCACTAAATACGGACACTTTGGAATTGTGATAACCAAATTACTGGTAAGAAGTTGGTTTGTCTCTTACTTTGTCTTGGGTTGCATATCAAAATCGGCATATATACGACCACACCCTTATGCTATCTATCAGTTGGTTCGTTTGAGAAGTAATCAGCCGATTTTACCGTCTCTTAATTTGTGGCATAAAATCTGTTCTTGTTTTCATAAATTGGCCTTCGCTTCGATATGAAAGTACTATTTGTCAACCTGGTTATTTGTTCCATTGAGTTTTTTTGCGGTTTATACTTTTATTATGGACATACAGCAATAACGCACGTATTCTGTAATTTCTAACTAATAAAAGTGGTTCTTTCTCCCAAAGTTCATTCTCAAACGAACTATTTTTGTTTAAAGGCTTGTGGTTGAATAATGAACCATCTCTTGAGTTCCTACGCTTGGCCGAGCACAAACTTGGTTGACAGGTGAATCTGTGTGTGAAACAGCTTCTGTTGACAGGCTGTTTTACAGTACGTGAGGAGACTTTCGATAGTACAGAGGAAGCGGAAACACGCGAATGCAAAATCGATGTAAATGAATGCAATCGGATTAAACGTCTTTTTACACGTTTGTTTTAATTCTGGCATAAGTAAATTAACACGTACCGTTTGAGCCTATGATTTTGAACATAACGCTAGTCAGGCTACCAATGTCTTTTGCTGCCTGAGCTACCACATATCTTATATGTATAATAATTTATATCAATTTAACAGACAGAAAGTTCCATCAGAGAATTGTTGCTCGTTCATGCGTTAGTGTAGAACAATCCTTTTTCCTGATTACTATAAGGGTGGAAGTTCAACTGTTTTCATTGTGTTGAATTTCTTGTAAACAAAAGTTTGTATTTTTAAAAAGAAGTGACAAAAATCTTTCAATGAGAGCAGCCAAATAGATAAATGTACACATGTATCAAATCACAAGGAACATATCAATGATCAAGACACCTTAACGTTTATAAATAACTTCTTCACTTCGTTGAGAAAATGCATCAGTCGATGAGTTGCTACTTCCCATGCACAGTGGAAGTTTCCTGGAGTTTTCTTGCTGAACCCCCTGTGCAAAAAACTCAGTGGTGAGTCTATCAGAACTTGATAAAACAAAGGTTGTTGGACAACCAAAGACGCCTTCTGTTTGCAACTAGGCTGAGATATAGGCGTTTCGGTGAATCTCAAAATCACAGTGTCGAACTTGTACTTTTTTTAAATACTCAATTAAATGTTGCGGCACACTTGAAAAAGTAGAGGAATATACATGTTTTCTGCTTCTGGTGGATCACACTAACACGAGGTAAAAAGTGATCACTTAGATGTTCACGAGAACACCATCAACTCATGTACGACCAATTGATACTTGATGTAATCTAATGTTTTGTATACACTCTAATGAGGAACGCTCCAACTAGAACATGAAACAAATTGCACGACGTTGACTCAGGTTAATATTTTTCAACATAGTGTCAGTTATTTGTTCCAAAGTGACGGTAAGCGTTCAAATCTTATCCAAGGTTTATCACACTGTCGCATGACATTGTGAATTCTTAAAGTGAGTAAAGGAGATTGTGTGATAGCAGCCAGATATCAAAACCATCATCTCAATCCGTTGGGAATAGCTATTCCAGGCTAACAAGGTGTTGATTTTAACTGAATACCACTCACACAAAGTAGTATTTTTTACAATTAGGTAGACCTTGAAGACAGTCAGCCTCCATTTTTTGAATTGAGTCCTTTGACTCAAACTTTACTCGTGCAAATGGTAGGGCAACGATCGGTACCGTTAACTGTGGATGGTGTTCCAATTATTGCGGCCGTAATTCACCGTTGCCATTCGACAATGAAAATATCACTCAAAACTTTAATGATTCCCATGAATTCAACTCGAAGAGAAATCTTAACCACAGTGATGTTGTCTGTAGTCAGCTGCCAAGTTACTTTGTCTCATCGTTAGTTGATCGATCATCCTAGATGTCACACATAGTTGTTTGTGGCTGAACGTTTGTGTTCAGTTATGTAGCCGAGCCAAATACAAAGTCAATGATTCATTGGGGAACAAAGTTGCTCTATGAGATGTAACCAGCTACCATATCTCTTTGGCTTGGTAGGGATAGGCACTGTTGACAGGCACTTACAAGGGGGGAACGTTATTTTAGTGTTTCCCTTCATGAGGCTATCTGAAAAAGTTTCAGTGAATACGGGCATTTTGAACAATTTTGAGCAGTGTTCAATTCTTGTAATCCGAATCCTTTGCTATTCATCACTGCTCTCATTGCAATTGTTTCCAAATCAACCTGCTTGCTTCCTTATATTTATTCTTAACTATTGATTTTCAAAGTGTGTTTTGCACTCTAGATGCCAGTAACTTAAGATGAGTTGCCACAGACAAAACATGTTGTAAAGAACGGCAGATAATTTTGCTATTCAGTTCAAGGTTCAATGAAAACATGGCGCATATCTGTATTAGGTTTATTCTTGGAGCAGACAGCCGTCCTCTGACTATGAGCTCAAAATTAGTCGCATTAATTGCAGTCAAGAAGAGTTTTCCAGATAGACAGCATACTTTAGTGTTGTGAGGTTTTTAGGAATTGTCCCATAATTAATTTTCAGTAAACTCAAATCCGAACCGCGAATGACGATTTTCAAACCTATCCGAACAAAACTTTCTTCTAACGGTGACAAACACATAGTGCTTTCACACTTGCGAATTAAACATTAGACAACAGAAACTGCCTGTTTCAAACAATACCAAACTCATCGATTTAACTGACACCTTTGTTAGTATCTCAGCAGATGACAAGATGTATTCTAGAATCCTCCACTTACACATCGAAAGACCGTGAAAAAGGTGAAAAGAGTGTGGTACACTAGTGAGCATACAATTCCGGAAGTTTCTTTCAAGCACCCTAGATGCGTTGCTTAGGCAATAACAAGTTGTTCGCTTCTTATGCAACTAGAGCTTGAAGTGAGTTTTCAATTAAAAAACACTTCTGTTTTTCTCGCTTTTTCTTAAGGTTTCTGCTAGTGATGTTTTCAGCATTCGAATGAGTGTATCATAAACGGAACGAAAAAAAGTATGAAAATGTGCGTATTGTTACATTTTATTTGTGATTTTTAATAGTTTTGTGCACAGTTATGTCAAAAGATTGAAATAGTTGTATCGTTAGAATTGAAACAACACTAGTCTTAAACAACAAGGCTTGATTTTAAGAGAATAAACGGAAAAGATTGAATTTTAAAGAACAAATGGCAGAGCTGAGCTGACTTTTAATCCCTGCCCTGATTAAGCGGTGATAAAACGTTTGTCGGACAGTGTCCTTTGACCACCTTTACAAACTAGTAAAGTCGATAATGTTCACAGCTCACTGATTGAAAACCTGTGCAACACACAGCTCAACCTCCTCAGTTCAAATCGCATGCAATTTTTTGCGCTTATTTCGTGAGGTCATCCGTTCACCTTGTCAAACGGGCTCAGTGCTACGTAATTCAAGATAAATTCTCTTATCATCTTCTGTCATTAGCACATATACTTCAAAATCACACATCAGTACGAGTTACAGAAATAAAGCGGACGAAGATGAATATACACACAGTGTTCAGTTACAAGAAACGAGTGTGATTTGAGAGTTGAGTGATTTGGAATTTTTCTATTACCTCTGACACAAGATGACCTTTATGAGGATTCTACCCCATTCTTTACCTGGATACGTTATTCGGAATGGAATAAGCGATGTTTTCTACCGATTGGGAATATCTCCATTCAAAACTTATTAGAAGGACTAACGGTATTCAGATACCAAACGGATTAAACATCTAAACCCATTCAAACCGACAGAAGGTTCTACGAGCGTTGTGTGTAGAATAATCATATTTAAACCATGTTGCATATGAGAACGGCAAGGGATTTACCGATACGGATGGAAGGGTGACACAAACAGAATTGCGGTGTGCATTGTTGACAGGTAGTCCATAAGTAAGTTACGTTCTTGCTAGATGCTCTCAAACTCGAGAAGGTTGTACACTGAACAGTTTTTGCTTGTGATGTATATTGTGGGGACGCCACAGTTAAAAACTATATGCATCACTCACCTTTCACTTAATCTACTCGCAAAATGTCAATCAAGTGAGAAGAATAGAAAATTGATGCCCAATGTGAGACAGAAACAACTCTTGATCAATATCTGATGGGTTATCTTGGGCAGAATTAAATTAAGTCAGGATGTTGTCAGTAAACTGCTTCTTTTATCTCAGGAGCAGAATATTCAGCATACTTCCAAAGAACAGATAAACAAAACCAGAACTCGTATTGTGCAGAGGTTAGGAGAAAGAACAGACTTCTGGAGAGACCCGTCGGCTGGCTTAGAAGAATATACGGTTGTACATTTAGAGAGGCTATTATAAAGTGGGTGACCGGAATCGGATGGAAGATTTATGTCAACCTACCGACAGGCTTTCAAATGATGAGGGAAACAATAAGTCTATTGGATTATAATAAAAAATAACGCTTAACAAAATCTGAAATCCTGAACCACAGAAAGGCAACGTTATTGGACAGATGTACATGTTGGATGAATGCGAAACAGTGATATACAGAAAACCAGAATATGCGCCTGTTTTGACCCCCGAACTGTGTTGAAGAAAACCCATAAAACCAGTTTGGGAACGTAAATTGCAATGTCGCTCATCAGGGATAGTGATGAAATGAAACACTGTTCAGCGGGCGATAGTGATGTAAGTTGCGTGTTCTTAATCCTTTATCCCATATTACCTCTTAATTCTTCAATGAGATAATGTTTCCAATGAGTACTGTGTTGTAGGACTCTCGAAGGAGAAATGGAGCATTTTGGAAGAGTTGACGTAAATCAACAAGAAACCAATACAATGGTAAAAGCTGTTACCGTATTCGTCATGTGGCAAAACATTATATTACAAGAGATTTGATTAGGAAACATTTTATCTTGAGATGAATTAGAACCATAAGCAAAAACAGCATATCCGGATTTAGATAAGGGATGTACTCTTGAGAAACTAGGCAGAGACATCAAACTTATCAGAAAAGTTTGAAAATTTAGGTCAGAAACTAAATTGCACGATTCATGCCACAACAGACTTTGCTATATCTTTATGACTGTCAAATTTGTCGCATCAAAACCAAACTGAAAAACGAGTTACAATGATATATCAGTCCGTCCAATACCGAGGCAGTCGCCAATAGAAATAACAAGCCTATTCTATGGATTCAAAAGGATTTGTTTTTTATTCGCTCGTTGTCCTGTTATTGATAGGGTCTTCGCACCAATACACGACTGACATTTCATTGCAGTTTGTTTTGCGTTTGGCTTCGATGTGATACATTCAGCAGTCTGTAGTAAGCACTGGTAAGGATGCAGCGAAATCTGTTATGAAATAAGCCGAGAAACATAACGTTTCTAACTTAACTTTTCAAATTTATCATAGGAAAATATTGTCCTAAGTCTATCAGGAGAGTGTTTCAGTGTGACGAAACATTACGCTTCAACAACAGAATAATTAATTTCAGCCGTAAGTTAAGCACTACACTGGCAAAAGCCACAATTGGTCTGTAGACATCCTTACAGTTAAGCACAAAAGTTGTTGAACTATAAACTCTATGTGACTGCTTCTCATTCGGGGTGTACAAACGCATCTCCAAGCGAACTGCTTATTTAAGAACAGCGAGTTGAATTCTTAGTTGGAAGTTTAGCCAAGTGGAAGTCCGGTTCAGCTTTCACCTAGAACCCGCAGGAAGGTTTGAGTTATTGACTAAAGTCAGGCTATAAACAGTAACTCTTGAATCGATTCGAAAGAATGCGACTGGAACTGAAGCAGGTTAAACCCATCATTGCACCTTCAAGGCATCCATTCGTAAATCTTTCATAATTAACCTGTTGAACTATTTATACACACACTCGGGCAATACTACAACTTGCTTTGAGTTTGATAACCTTTTGCCCCACCTTTGTTTGAGTAGTACGAACCATAAAATGGGCTATGTTCAGTTGATCCAGCACCCGTCACAACGTCTGACAGTCAGCCTCCCATGTTATCAGCGTTGCCAGCTCGGTTGACAACCTTGCAGTGTTCGTCACCAACATATTAGCTTATTCTTTGTCTTGTATGGTTCTTCGTGACGAACGCTGTCACACTAACTGCACACGTAGACGCGAATCATCAAGAAAACCGACTAATCAGTACTCCCTAACATGATGAACAACGCTATAGTACCAGATTCATATCAGCATGTTATGCGATCACTACTTCTAAACTTCATCCAGGAGGCTTGTAAAGTACTACTTAAACCAGCCCTAAAATCAAAGAGCTCTCGTCAAGAATCCGCGTTGTACACTGACCAGTATAAGGTTGGTTCCATTTTAACCGAGCTCACGTACACACAGTATTACGCGGTAGACTGTAGGTCAGTGTACGTAACACGTGTCTGATTTAACAAAATTACCGGAACGATATTACTATGCCCAATGATTGACAGAGCATATGTAACACCGACTACGACAATGGACCTAGTCACAGTTAATTCCAAGTTTTACAGTGTGCTATACAAGCTTGAGAGACAAGTTCGGTCAAGGCAAAGGGTTCTGTGTAAATCTCCTCTGTGGGTAAATCGTGTTTTTGTGCCGTAAAGGAAACCTGCTTTTATGTTCAAATTACACACTTTGTCGTCTACAGAAAAGGTGAGATCCCTCCGGTAATAATGATAGTGTAATTTGACAAAAACCACCTAGGGCATACCTGTAGGGTTTGGGATCTCAGGAGACATTCCACTAGATACTTCAATGGTAGAAAAACATGTTGGTTACCCCCAACTGCTCACGACCAGTAAAACGTTTAAACTTGGGCTTCCACTAGTCTTGTCACATTCCTCGCAACTTCTAAGTGAAAAGAACGTACTAGAACAAGAAATTTAATACCTCTGCACACTCATGGATGCTTTAAGCTATCTTAAAAGATCGTACTTCAGGGGCAATATCACCTGCATATTCTGAGTCTCTAGTAGAAGCAGTTGAAAGCTTTTCCACCCTTCTTTCTTCATGGCGGTCTCCAGGACCTCAAACAGCGCAGGTTGTATACAAAATGCGAGAATGGGCAACTCTGTCTCACCTTACTTGAGATGGTTTAGGGTGTCAATAACTCGCCATAAACCCTAACCCTACTCAACCTCCGACTATATATTGCTTCTCGGCCACATAATTTTAGTTGGGTGTGCCGGCTAATTCAAAGGTTCTTCGGATGTCTGTACGAGTGGTGACATTCCAGAATCTGATCAAGAGTGAAACCGAGATTTACCTAAGAGCGAACAGGTTGAAAGGTATTCCCGTGATCGAAAATGTGTTGTTCGTTTGTTCATTCTGTTCGACGAGACACATTACTTACAAAACACTGGTGTAGCTGCTACCTGTTAAGTGTGGAGTTTTTATGGTTTTTCCATTTCGCGTTGGATGCCATCATCATTATACTGTTATATCATACCCCAGGCAACAAACGACTGATCGACAAGCGGCTTCATATTGCTACATCCATTTATTTTGCTCTCCTGTTAGCTACAGACATGTGGTTAATCAAAACCTTGAGGGAGTAGAGACCTTGGTGTGCTTTTTCTTGCATACTTTTTATTTTGTGATTGCCGAGAAAATGAGGAGGAACAAGTCAAAGGTGCGACTAAAGTTTGGGACAAAAATCCCGACTGAATATGGTGCATAATTTCTTACTTTTAGTTAATGACATTCATGCATTTGCATTGACCTGATTGATTTAGAAAGTCACCAAGATATGAAGCAAACTGGGTATTGTACAGTGAACCAGTCGTATTTTACTCGCCATTCAATTACTGCAGCTTACGCAAATAATGCCATCTGAAATAAGTTGCGTAAGGAACTTGGAACGTTTAAAAGTTATTATTGGCTTTTCGCTTAAAACGTGTTGCATGAAACAATGAAGTAAAAGTGCTAAGATGTGCAGACATCTTCACGTACTTCTCGCGGTCTTGTTACTTCAACCGTTTGTAATAAGATTTTACGCAACGAACGTAATATTAGTAATAACCACAATATTCTTTCCAGTTTAAGCTGCTTGCTTAGCCGAAACAAAACTTATTTACTGCCATTCCACTTCGTAAAGCCTTCCTCATATTGAGATATTTTATCGCTGGAGGTAAGCTCCTCAATCGAATGTACGGTTTGATTGTAGCTTATTGTTTTCAGTTAGGCGATGAGAACGTACAGTTTGACTATCCGACATTGTGTTATTTTAGTATGCCAGTATACCCTGCTTTTCTCGGAGCACTTAACAATGGTACTCCGATTTGTCAAGTGTGATAAGCCATTTGGAAAGCACGGTGCCAGACCTTCTGCCGAGAGTCTGTCCACATATCCGTTCCTTAAAAATTGTGTATCGTCACGGAAGATGCTTTATCACTACCAAGTCACAAAAAGTCACCCGAAATGTTGTCCGATAGTGTCACTACTTTGCACTTGGGATATGAAATTATATGCACTCAGTCGCTGTTGTTCAAAAACCAAGCGAGCATACCGTTAGAACAATAAATTTATCATTTTGATTATAGTCTTATGTTGGAACACAGTTTCTTCCATTTTTATTTATTACGACGATTTAGTATTTTGTTCCAAACAGATCAATAGATTGCACACAATTTTGACTGCAACGTGTTGCTCCCCTTATGTAACCAGACATCATATCGTTGAAATTTCCATCGTTTACGCTGACATTGACGCTCTCAACGAACTTCGACTTGAAAATCACGGGTACACTTATGGATAATACAATCGAAATCCAAGGGTTTGTTTAGGTGCAACGAGTTGAGAGCATGAACCGTTTTCATTTTTATATACCAGCCCAGCCGGCTTGAAAATAACTTTCTTGACCACTTTTGTTCAGAAGCGTGGTTGAGGGGTGATTGATAGCGTGCCAGATGACTGCCGATTGTTTGAGGTGATTGTCATTATTAAAGACAATAAGACAAATATTGAAAACAGTTGTGAGATCATTCAACAGTGCACGTGGTCTGAGGAAATGACTGTTCGTGTTAAATGATGAGTTGAATAAACTGTCGTCTGTGTACCAGAATTTAAGTCTATTTTACCTAACTCTGCAAGTTACTACACGTCTCTGTTTTCAATAACGATGAATAAACAGTCAGTGTCATTCACAGAGGCGGGTTGATCAGGTGTACTATCAGGTCACCGTAATCACCTTAAAAAAACCCGCTTTGTGCACACCTTCATTTTTCTAACAGTGGCCGACTGTTTGGATGGAAGTTTCGGTTTATTATGCTCAGCTCCGGACTTTTTGGGGTAGCCATTGAATTGCAGTGCGACCATGATCAACTCTTATTCCTCTACAAGGCTGTTCTTTATACAAATTTATCGTAGTGTATTCACCGATGAACGCTTATAGTGGACCTGCATAAAACCATTACAATTCAGGTACTGACCAAACCAAGATGGTTTCCTTTTGTTGGATTTTCTTAACAGAGTTACCTTCCCGGCAACTTATAAGTGGGTCTAGAAACGGTAGGCGGTTATCGGTGTGAAGTTCATACGTTGGTTGGAATGACAACTGGCTTAGCGCCACACTGTGTCATATATTGTTCATTTGGAAAGAGTGTATATTACTTTGTCGTTGACTTTCTGTTTGCAATATGACCGCCCTCATCGCTGTATCTAAATTTGGTCCAATCCTTGAAATGAAAACCTACGCTAAGATGTGACCGATAGACTTCTTTTGGGTACTCCATTCATTTGTTAGTAGCATCGAGTGGGTGAACAAAAGCTGTCATTCTCATTACACAACAATAAAGTTTCCACCGGAATGTCAGTCGGACAGGCAGAACGATGTGACTCGTTTCAGTAAAGTCATACGTAGAAAGAATTATCTCGAGTAGTCAAAACTGATCGTCTAGTAAGATCGTCAACTTACCCACGAATGATACTGTCTAGGTGAGTGATGAAACATAAATAAAAAATGATGATAATAAATAAAAGCGAATTGTTCCAAGTGATCTACGCCGTTTTTCTGTTCTTCTTCGACCTGTTAACCATGGTCAAACCATTAGTGTTGCTCTTCTCCGATGGCTACCAAATAGAGTGAGTTTTACAGAAACTCACAAGATGTAGATGCAATTCAAAACGGAATAATTCATGATAACTGTACAGCCATTAGCTGTTCAAAACGTATGATAAAAAATCATGCACACTCAATCAAAACTGTAATACTTACTATCTAGACGGTCTCGAGCGTACTTTCATCAAAGCCAAAATTGATTTGGGAATTTTAATGTAGAACGATTTAAGTCTGTACGAAAGTTTTACACCCATAGTGAATCTTTTCGGAACAGTCATCTGTAGATGATTTTGCTCGAACAGTTTTCACATCCTGCGAACACTCTACACTCCTCCAAATGGAAATCACTGTGACATTTTTCCATTCGTATCTAGAAAAGATGACTCTAATAGAAGGCTTCTACAAACTGATTACCCAAGAGAGCGATCGGGTTAATACTGAACTATATCGAGGAAGGTTAGTAACACCCAACCAGTTCTGAACGAAATGTACACATCTAATCTGAGGCGTTATCTTAACTTACAAAGTTCACACAATAAGTCGCATGTTAGCAATCCCCTTCCATAAAATAGCAACAGCTGTTTAACCAGGCACTTTTTAAAACATGAATTTATAATATGAGCACTAAAGCGGAGACAAGACGTTTTTATTGCCTGGCTTCATTTCAATCGATAGTAAGCTTCTTAACTGTGTAATCATGGCTGACTCATTTAAGATATTCGCGTTCCATTCGAGCAGTACATATTTGTAATTCAAACGATCGTACACTTCCCTTGGACAGGTATGATGCTTACAGACAATGTAAAGTGTACGTCCATCCGCGTGTTTGCTTGTTCTTTTCACTGACACTCACTCTGTGTGTAGGCGATGAGATCAGCCCAAGTTCGACGATAACATGCTGTACGTGAGAGCTCTTTTTCCCACTGAGCTTTCTTCCTTTACACCTTTCTTACTGCAACCGTGAAACTTTCAACAGAATTGTGCTTTCGGATCAGCTCAGACAAGAAAACATAAACTTATCATAGTCTGCTGACTTGTACAAACTTACGAACTCTAATCTTTATCTGTAAACGCAAATCAGTTCTGCTCTGTTAACAATTTGGACATCGGAAATTTTAATTGTAAAAGAAACTCACCTCCCAAAGTTTATCAACAGAACAATGTTAACCATCAATACCGCATGCCAGAGAAATAGTATTCGGTGTAATTGCTGGCTTCATAAACCACCGGCCCTAATATTCGTCAAACCGTTATAATCAAATTAACATGATGACCTGTATAGAAAATGCAGCCGAACATGAGAATGTGAATTTGATTACAGGTTGGGTCTAAACAAAACGCCTTTGAATACTAATTTTTCTTTGTTAAGTTGTTTCGATCAAAGAGGAAATCCAAACTATGACTAGAACGCCCGGTTAACTTGATTTCTGTTGCGTAGAATTTTCCTGTTTATCGAAAATATCACTTCTTGTTAGGTGGGAGTCATTAAAAATTAGGGAGAAGTACGTTTAACTTTTGCCGGGTAACTTTACTTGACTAACGGATATGAACATGTTTTGTCCTAACCTCCTCGGCTGCTTCGGATCACAACATTTTATTTGTTACAACTCGCGGTAATGTTGTTAAACAACACTATGATTGCGAAATTCTTCTAATCACTGGTAAGAACTGCTCTCAAACCAGTAGACTAAACTTATGTGAGGTATTTTTCACACTTCTCTTAACGGTTTCATCGCCTACACCTAATATTTTAGAGCGTCTGTTTTTGTGCAAACCTACTAAACATGCAACCGGTTAATGATCATAAGAGGGGAGTGGCTTTACAATCAACATAGTCATGCTCAACGGTTGAAGAAGAAGCTTAGACTTTCCTGCATCGAACTCGCAGCGTAAATTGTGATGAAGGCTAGGCTTTATAAGACTTAAAACTCTCTCGGATTCACCAACACAGCTGCAAAGTCGGTCAGCACTTTTGATCAGTAGTACACGAGTGTGCATATTCACGTGTCACAAGCAACTTTTACGAACGTTAGAGGCAATTTGCTTGAACGACCCTAACTATCAGTGACACAAGTTAGAACCTAGTTAAGGGACCTTGTAACTCTTTCGGACAAAAGTTGTGGTCCTCTGTCGTCCTGAAAGCTAAGCTGTCGAAATGGTAGAACCGTTAACAATGCTTTTTAATCATTTTTTGCTAGGTGGTCCCCTTTCAAAAGACTTGGAAACATTCACAATCTCACCTCTGTTTAAAAGCAGACTCAGAAGAGAACCAATAAACTGTTGGCAAACAACCTTGCTTTCGGAGCTTTTAGAAATACTGAGTAGCTTACTGGGTGGCTCTCCCTAGAGGAAGGTAACAAACATCGAGTTCACTGTTGAGGAGCAGCATGTTTTCCGTATCGGAAAACCACGCGCCACAAAAACGCAGATTGCCTGTGACCTTTTTGGAAAATGCTTTCAAAGCAGGATTGATCGTTGGTGTTATTCATCTTGACTTCCTCATATCTTTTGACTGAGTTGATAACTCCATTCTTCTGCTGGAGATTTGCAATTACTACATAGATAACCACTTACTCAGATGACAATTAGACTGTTTCACCGAGCGTAGGTCCAATGTCATGTTTAACTGACGACTGCTATATGGGTTCTGTGAAAACAGCCACATTCTGCAAAGCTTCTTGTTGAACTCAGGTTACCAATTCATTTTGCTTTTGAACTGTTTACCACTGTCGAAACATCGGTGTCGCTGTAGGCAGAAAGCTCTTGCGAGTTTTACGTTGTTTGAAAGATATGGAACCTCTATGAAACTATCCGAAATTTCTAAACCACTGCCTCATGAAAAGTGATTCACCGTCGACATTCAGCAAAATACGGTCATGCACATTATCCAACAAAATTATATTGATTACGCTTTCAGAAATATTAAGGTCCACTGATATGGGCATGCAAATGTTACCTATAGACCCTAACGATAAACAGCTGAAGGCTGTCTACAACGAGTGCAGCCACGGCTAAAAAGCCCAAGTGACATTCTCCATTCCAGAAGAATGCTGTAGAACATTCCGTCCTGAAGGCTTTCTCACTATATTTGTCTATATAATTTGATGACATATGGTGAAGAACACATACGTCTGTCTTCGGCATCTCAGAGAGGATCTGGAACTCGCTGATGGTGTTCAGAGACGAGTAACTAAAATAGCAACAGGGGGTTCAGGATACTCATCTATCCGAAGACACTACAGTAATTAAGCCAGTTTTCGAGGCATTACAGACATCCCGAAGAAGACTTACTTACACTGAGGATCATATCTTTTTTCGCTAAGGGGACTCAGCATCTGAGGGATTAATAATTATACCTAGATTGTGAATTGGGCAAGCGACTTTGTAGACAAAATTGCCCAGCACATAGAGTCTATTCACCTTGAAACATACTATCACACTCTATGACCACAGCTGAATTGGCACAGTTTTAGAATTCTATTCGACATGCACATACCTGAGGGATAACCTGCACTACAAGTTTCTTAGCCACCATCCAAGCCCGCTCTCACAAGTCAACAACTGAATGTACCTGATGAAACGCTATTCCAACATGTTTCACTGTTAACTGGTGATAATATTGTGTGGTAGCTAATCCTATTAAGGTTTTCTTACTCATTTTCCATTAACGTTTTCTTTACGTCTATAAGTCGCTCGACACACTTTTAGGTGATCAACACAGGGGCGAAAAACGCACAAGCGAAAACCTCCCACCTTCCTGTAACGCTCAAAGTAAACTATATCACAGTCTAACATTTTCGTGATACGCACAAACCCGACAATATTATCAGAAAAATAATAGTTATAACACTGAGTTCCCTTGATCCAGTTTAAAGAATGGCTGAACATACGCCTAACTGGTTGATGCGCGCCATGACGCAACAGGCAGTGACAACAAAGCAAGTGAGACGAAATTCAACCTCATCCATTGAAAAGTACATAATGGAAACGGGTCACGTTGTTGACCCTGCCAATTCGTTTCAAGTGTTGTTGCGTAATCGGAACCTACAGTTGCTTGTATTCACCGAGGCAATGTTAATCAATACTCGCTGACCGGTCATGTGTGTGTGCATAAACTGTTGACTCACGCAGCTTGTCTGCCCTGGAGCTGTTACCAGTCCCCGTTTCATGCAAATCCAATTGTTGATTGTTTCTATTGTTGTTGCTATCCCCATGTCCTATATAACTTAATGTTTTGTGTTCGTGACTGAAGACCGTAAAAGACATGTTAACATCTCGCGACGTATGTCTTCTGTCGTTATTGGCGACAGATAATACTCTATGTTATTAATGAAGTGGAGCACATTCCATGGACATAGATGAAATGCAAACGTTCAGACTTAATTTTCAGTGAATATTTTTAGTTAATAACAACTGAAACAGCCGGCCAGTATTAGCTGACTGCACATAAAATGAGTCGATTCAATGTGATCTGGTGTGGATTGCGGAATGTGATAAGTGCTATGTTGCACGATTTGCTCCATGACGTATTTAGTTGTATCTTTACAAACGTTTATGACTGAGTGGTAAGGTTATAAGACAATAACCAAAACCAGTTACAATCAAATGTCAGTCCCACATGGTTCCTACCAATATTACGGTAGCAGATTAAAAAAAACAGATTTCCAGTTAAATACACAGAATGGACCCGTGTTTTAATAATTGTATCTTTGATATATCATACCAGTTCCGCGTTGGTCGTCATTTAACTCACCCTGACAGCAGTAAGCCTGTCGGGGGTGATATTGTACAATTTACCAGGGTTCAGCGGAACGAAACTGAGTCAAGTTATTTTCTCTTTTGGTCTATACAGTCCTATTTTGAGTAGACTGTGTTGAACACTGAAATAAATTTTGGCTGTGATAAAATTGTGTGTTTCGGCCAAGGTATCACTTAGTTTACATGAATAGTTTAGAAGATGAACGACTGAGTTGGGAGCTGTTGTTTACATCATTTTTCCAGCCGTGGCTAGATAGTGCAACCACGTAATATCTTACAAGACTAATTGAAGTCGCAAGTGAATAATATCTCGCGTACATTTTTGTACTATGAACTCAGTATGGTTTGTATATTCCAATAAATTTCAGGCGGGGGTTTGAACGATAGCAGCTGACACACCTCAGTCACGTTAGAAGTTTGTACTAATGTGCGTTGTCTGTCGAATGGCTGGCTGTTGACGTCTGAGGTCCTCACTAGTTTCTCTGCAGTGTGGTAAACTGATTTAAGGTTTTGTTCACAAGCCTATATTCCCTTTACTATTGATATTTAATTTCATTTTCCTCCCACATGAAGAAATGAATTCGTTAGCCTAATGCCCGCTTAAAATTTTGTTCTTGAGATAACGTAATGTATTCGTCAACAAGACAACAGAAAAACTGTTACGAAATGGTAACACTTAGCTTATTTCAGTCGGCCGCACACATAAAACTAGTGGTTATGTACAAAAAGCGTACAGTAACAAAAAACACGAATAAACTGTTAAGTATACTAACATAATCAGGGTCAATTTCATGACAACGATACTGGCTGCTTCATTACCTGTTGACAGCGGAGACGTGATCAGTTTTATTCACTCAGCATAAATTCCGTGAATCCCAGCAGCTTCGGATTTCGAACAAGCAACAACACAACGTTTAATGTTGCTGGATCAATCAAGTGACCTATATCCAAGACTGGCTTAGCAGTTGAAGACGCTGAGTTGTTAATGCCTGTCACGTCATCGCATTCAGTAACCACTAAGGGATGTGTACCGCTATCCGCCGTTGTAAATCTGATTCGACCTACTTGTCATCGCGGAAGCAGGTGAATTTTTAAAGTTGCTAAAATGCAGAGTAGTCCGCTGGAAACGTGTAAGGCGATAGTACGAGTGGATAGCAACATTTGTGACTCTGCAGCTGGATAGGTAGGAGTTAAAGCGAACCCTAATTCTTAGCTATCAACATCTGTTGTGTGATAACCGCCAGAAGACAAATTGCATCAAACTAGCACATCAGAAGCAGTCTCAGTGTGAATTTTGGTCATCGGTGGCTTACGACGAATTCCTCTAAACTTTCTGTGCAGTAAAATGTACTTTAAATAGTTTTCTCTCTTATTGACGCTATTGTCAGTGCATATTTTTGTAGCACTATAAAACAGGGTTCGGACTAAGACACGCTTGTACTCCATTGGGGCAAGCGAGGATAACTAAGACTACTAACCACTTTATGTTTCCTTTCGATACGCCACACTTAGTATTGTATCATCTCTCAACCAAGTGGTTAGCACGTCTAAAAATCGTAGCTTTCTCTCAATATATTGTTCACATAAAACTGCTGACGTGGACTGGGATAAGTTCAGAACTATTTTCAGGTAAATGAATTAAACCAATGCAAACGTTTTATCGACGAAGTCAGATAAAGTATCCAGTGTTGTTCTATTAGATAAGACATACTATAGTAACAAAATGTCGTCTATATTGTCTGACGGATTGAAGTTTATTAAAGCGGAAAATGACAAGGATAAAACAGCAACTGTAAAAAAACTATCCCAATTACTCCGTGATATGAAACAATCAGATTTGATTGACGCACGCACGTTTGAGCGCATCAAACCAACAGGGATGGTCATTCTACGCTCCTATGGTCTCCCCAAAGTGCACAAAGATAGAGCGCCCTTGAGACCGATTCTTAACATGTACAATCCTCCGGATCATGTCTTAGTCCAGTGGCTAGTGGACCTACTGGAACCAATCAAATCTCAACTGACTCCATTCAGTTTGAAAGATACATTTGATTTTGTCGGCGCGATTGATTCAGTGAACATCAAGAATCAAAAAATGGTTTCCTTAGACGTAACCTCGTTATTCACAAACGTGCCGTTAAGAGAAACTATCAATTACCTGTGCCCTTACAGTGAAAACAGACAACTCAACATTGGCGTTCCTATCACCAAACTAAAAGAGCTATTAGTAGTTTTCACCTCAAACGTCCAGTTTCAATTCAGTAAAAAGCTCAACAGATAATGTGATGGTGTAGCAATGGGCGCCCCGTTAGGTCCGTTGCTGGCAGACATATTCAGGGCCAAACTAGAAACTAACGAACTACGTCATGTCGTTTACAACTGTTGTCTCTGCAAGCGCTAGGTAGACGATGTATTTTGCCTGATAAACGACAAAGGTGATATACGGTCTCGACTAGCTGACTTTAATTATATGCATCTCAACACAGCATCGAATGAGAAATGAATAACCAACTACCATTTTTAGATGTTGTCACGCTCCGTAGAATTGATGGATCAGTTTGAAGAGCAATCCATGGGAGAAAACGTGAACTGGCCTGTACAGGCAATTCCTCAGCTTTATTTCGCTGAAGTATAAGCGGAATTTGATTTGCTGCTTAACAAGCAGAGCCTGAAGGATACTCTATCGGACGAACTCAAGCACATTCGAGACGTGCTAAGTCAGAATGGATATTTGCAACGGTTCCTGGACAGACACATGCAACGAAAAGTGAAGCAACAAGTTGTTCAGACGGTGGATAAAAATTCTGTCTTTATCACTCTAACATACAAAGGGGAAGCTTCCAGTGAATTTATCACCCGCCGAGTTTGTAATGCAGTCGTTAATGCCTATTCTGCAGCACGCGTCATCGTATAGTTCAGTACGTGCCCAGTACTGGTGCCACACCTCAAAGATAGCTTGCTTAAGTTTCCTTCGTCTTCCTGTGTATATTTTCTCACTTGCTGCTGTCAATTGGGTTACATCGGGAGAACCAGGAGACGGCTGTCAGAAAGGATTTGTGTGCACCTTCGAAAGTGGCTTTACAACGGTTCGAGAAAGCCAATATCCAGTACAATCGGTTCTCATCTAACTGACAGTGGTCATCAAATTAAACCGGACGAATCTTTCCGAGTCATCTACAAGGTTCGTCAAGCCCATTCCAGGACCGTCAGATTGCAACTGTTATCAATGGCTGAGGCAGTTGCCATCAGACCCCTGTTGGTATGCCCAAAATCAGTTCGTGCAAACTCAACCTCTCCTTTGCACAGCTATTCCACAGCCTCTTGAAACCCAAGCATACGTGAACCACTTAACACCGCCAAATGTATGCCTCACGGCAGGCACGAGTGATAGTACCACACATTCACCAACATTCCCAACCCATCCAGTAGACTGTGATCTGCCACATGTCTGATTTTAATGACGTACTGATTTGCTACAATTCTTCATATGTGAAACGCATTCATCCTGTGTAATTGTAAAGGCCCGGTGAGAACGACCGAAAACAGCTGTTCGCA
>LUCH01001039.1:94391-109358 GCA_013368495.1 Paragonimus heterotremus
AAGTAGGGATGTGATCCACAGAGAACCAGCTTTATTTTGATGTATGATACATGTTCCCGTGTTGGTAACTATACCTGTCCGAAATAAAGTGACATTAATTTTTGACTCCCTCTCGTAAACCGAATTCTTGGTCTGACGGCTTTGGTTGACAAATTTTCGGCGTTGCTTATCACACGTATTTTTCAGAAATATGTTTCCAATAGCCTCACCATTTATCTGTGAACGCCCTAGGTTTGATATATTCCGAGATTCAGTTAATCAACTTTCTGATACAAATTTCGTTAACCACGGTATTTTCCAGTCTACTGATAGGTCGGAAAATTGTCTAATGTAGATTACACACCGCTGGAAGTTGATTGCAGCTTTTAATATGCAAAACGATTATTGAAAGATTCCGTTTATAAGAGCGCAGTAAGCTTTAAATCTGCTTATCGTTAAGTTTCATCAGTAGTGTTTGTCGTTGCAATAACCGGATGTAAACTGAGGCGTACTTTCTGTTGATAAATCTAAGTCAATTATGCCACCAGCAATCTCACATCAGACATGAGTGAATTCAATGAGTGGACCATGTAATTCCCCAGCCCCGTTCTCCGGTGGAGTCGTTTGTCCATACATGACGGACAAATTTTTACCGAGGAATTTTCGGTAAGAGTTAATGGGACCGTTACTGCACCTTTTGTCCTGATGAATTCACAATCTCAGAACTATTCACAAGCGTTTCTATCTGTCTGTCCAGCAACGATAATTCAAGCATATTTGGCCTGATGTCTGCGGTGTAGTTGTTAATACAAAACATGTGTCAATTCAACCTAAGTTAGTGACGAAAGTGTACATCACCAATGAAGAAATCTACCCAGGGCTAAGCTCCAATGTGGTCTATCTTTTAGAATGAGGCTAACAAAAAGATCTATGTGAGTGGGAAATCTACATTCAAGTGGAAGCTGTGTTTAACTGGTACGAATCACTATACTTTCAGAGAAGTTCATGTGGTAGTTATAGCCATGCTTTCTTTTAATCCTGCCATTTTGAAACATAAAAGCTCGATTAAATATATCACATATCCAATAATTTGGATTTCCCATTTTAAATCTGGTTATCCTCTTGATTTTCTTCAAAATTAAAGCGGGTTACTGTTTAGGTTTCACGTGCAAATATTTCGGTTTTCTGGGAGAAATTCAAAAGAAATATCTAAGGAGAATAACCGTTAACCAAGCAAAAAATAATCAGACCAGCGCTCACGTTTCTCCCCCCTCTAGGCTTAGTTTTATGTGCACGGCTGTGTTATTTTATGTTTAAATGTATCTAGGTGAAACGATATCGGTTGCAAGTATTCTAGCGTTATTTCAACCCCACAGGTCCATCGTTTTAATTGGTAGTTTGTAGTTGCTTGTGCAAGTGATATTACTGGTTGATAACAATGCCGCTCTTTTGCACCTGGGGCCGAGTGAAGCCCAAGGGAAATCAAGTCATGCTAGCAGCACCACCCCGCCAAGAGTGTGGATAAAACTTGTATTCTGGAATGAGCACGTAAATATAAGTTTGCTACCGCTTTGTGTTTCGCTGGGTTTGGATGCGCAGTATTTGCCGCACTGTCTCCAAAAATTCATTAGCTCTGGCACCCGGGACACAAACACCCGGGCAGACGGAGGGTGAGTTTATTTAATATTCTCAATCATTGAGGTTGGAATTTGCTTAAACAGTGACAGAGTGTTGGGGGAAGACCTTAATTACACAGAACGATGTTCTGAATGGTCAGGGTGCTGTTGGACTATGAACTAGGTTGGAGATTTTTGGCTGTTAAATTGTGAAAACTCCATTTCCTGAGTTTATAATTTCTTTGGCAATATGCCCGACAACCATAAACTCTGCTTGCAAATGGTTTTTCTAATCTTACTCTTGGCCGACTAACAATCCTACACTGGGAATTAATGGGCAATGGGTTCGTAGATCCACCCTGGATAGTCAGACACAACTGGTGCTGAACTCTACAGATGGCCAAAAATAAAATTACAATTAGTCGCTCGGAAGGTAAAAAACAAAATGACTAGCTATCGTTTGAAAATCCAAACTGATACGACGTGCAGTATTGTATGCGAATAGAAAATATTCCTAAACTATGCTGACAGCATTAACGTTGCCTTCAAGACCTGGCAGAAGGAAAGGCACTCTTGCCAAGCTTAATTTGTTCTTTTAATTACCTTATCGTCGGTTGAACTAAGTGTGCACACCCGTTCAGGATGTTTATCTAAACTAATCACATTAAGTGATCGATACGTAGGCTAGATACTCACGGTAGATGGACAACATGCATAGTATCCCTCCCGAACAAGCCTCAGTCAAGAGAAACTGGTAAAACGGTGACTGCTAGGGATAACTTCGTGTTACAAAGAAGTTCAGTAACTCGCACGCTTTCACCTACCTTCGGTAAAAAAACTTTTGAAGCGTTGTACAAAAAATAAAACAAGATCTTGTTTTTGGCGAAAGTCTGCATTGTTTGATTGTACTTTATAATTTCCTGTTCAAGTTTCTGCTACCTTGCAGTGCGGTTCCGTCGCATTTGGCAACCAGTCAGGATGCTGTTTCGGCGGAAGCCTACGGAGCTGATCTCAACTATTGTGGACTCTATATGGCATCGTATGTGAAGTTCTATTTTTAGTAACAATTTCGCTATCATATCTCTTATCGTGCCCTCCGATATGTTATTTTTCATCTTTTCTTGGTTATCCGATACTTCTTTCCATAAGAAAGCATTTTATGATAATAATCGACAGACCAAAACTTGTCCATCTATCTATCTTTAGGGTACTGGAATCGAAGCACTTGATATTTAAAGCGTTAAATGTTTCGGATCCGATTCAGTTTCTTTCAACAGGTTTTCCACAACAGATCATCACATTGTCACACATTATCAGAAGTCACGTGCACAGTCTGAGGATTGTAAATGTACATCTTCATCGATTAACTGTTTCGCGGCTATTATGCAATCCGCTTGCACAATTATTCCATTTCTGGGCTTCTTGTTAGAGTTTCAAAAATTAAGGTCTTGCTAGTCTCAAGACGCTGAGCAAGATATGATATAAATTTTCTGCCTCATTTTAGCTTCCATATTTGGGTTTTTTGATGACATAAGGTAGGCAGCCTGCTGGAGTTAAAACGGTTTTTGTCTTCTGCCAGTTAGCTTTGTTAGTTTAGTCTTGGTGTTGTTCAATTCCTTTAATCCGTCGAGGTAGTGCCTGTTGCATGAAGCAGTGGTTAGGTACATTATCTAAGCAGTAAATTCGATAAGTATCAAATAACTCACCTAAATCTAATTGTCACAAGTTGCTAATGTTAAACACAACTGCAGATTGACGATTCGATTGACTTTTATCCCATATTTAGTTAAGTTGACGATGATAGAATCATGTACCGGTTGGTTGCAATAATCGGATAGTGTTTGATTCCTGATTACACAAACAAGTAAACAGGCATGTAGTAGACCGTTTGTGTTGGAATGTATTCACTGTGCTGTAGCCAATGTAAGCTATTATATGGACGATAGAACCTGATGCAAGTAGTTGTCGTAGGTATCAATTGTAAACGTGTTCTATTAGAGTGAGCTGGGACTTTGAAGGTGGTCGATACTAGGAGTCAAGGGTGATATATCAAGAGGCGGCAGATCAATCGAATAATCGGGGACCAGACATAAGTGGACTTTGCAGGAGGGGGTGATCTACCTTCAGGATGGCACTGCTGGGAAGGCCACTGCATAGATTTCTATGACTCATAAGATAATCCAACGCAACAACTTTGTTCTTAAATGGTCCTGGTTGTAAACATACATCGAAATTACAAACATCTTATCTCTGTCGTGGCCATTTGGCGTTTAAAAGATACACTTTTATTTAATCATCACTGGCCTTATTATTCTCACTTCATAATTTTGCCGTGCGGAAATGTAATCCATTTCAACTGAACACATTCATTACTTTAAGCTTGTTGTCGTTTATTTTGTTTGAAAAGTATATCTTCATCCATAGGAAAACGCATGAGCCTCATAATATTTTTTGACGTTCATCCTCAGACCAGCACTCCACGACCGGCTTCATCCTTGATTGAATTCACCTGGTAGCAATGATCTGATGGGGCCAAACCAGCAAATCTTCGCATTTTGGGCAGAAGGTCTCATCATTTGGGCGAAAGCTTGTGATGAAAGCAATTACATAATAAAACCAATGCCGACTGGTACTCCAAGATGGATTCTGTCCATCAATTTTAACAGAGTGCGGATATGTTACAAATGAAACGTGTGCCCTCTTTACAATTTCAGGGTTTAGAACAGAACATTCAGAATAAAGTCATGGTATGTCAAATTACCAGACTCTCATTGGGATCTGTTAATCTATGAACATAACATGCTATATCAGATCACTGTTGTTTTGACTCACCTCAAAGATATATTCTCCATGAAATTCTGGTGGACAGTCGTTCACATCAGCCACAGTGACCACAACCGTTGCTGTCGTGCTTAGACTTTTTGGTGTGCCGTGGTCTCGAACACGAACAAGAAACACATACTTTGCTTGTTCTTCTCTATCCAGCTGTTTGATCAAATGTAGCTCACCAGTGACAGATACTGTAAAACTATCCAAACCGTATAAGCTGGCTGGCCATTTAGCCATGTCCACTTCCAGAGTCTCATTAGCTGGGATGATTTCAAATGTCAATCTGGCATTCTCGCCTACGTCTCGGTCCCGAGCGTGCAACTTGCCGATGAATGAGCCACGCTCAGCGTTTTCCAAAACACTAAATTCAAACACTGATTGTTCTTTCACAGAGTGAGGAATATCTACTGGATTTGGGATGGGAATCGGCCAAAACGGGTCAATTTGATTCATATGGTAAGTTGGCAAATTCGTGTTTTTCTGATCACCTTCTTGATAAAATTCCGGTGGGTTATCGTTCACATCAGATATGTGTATCGTTATCAACCGACTAGATGAAAGTGATGGAACGCCATTGTCTACACACTGTAGTGATGCAGAATAAAAGGCTTTCTCCTCACGATCAAAATGAACGTTAGTCTGTGTCTCCAGACGGTAGATAGACCATCTTCCTCGATGATTCCATTCTGTTCCCGTTGAAAGTGAATCGGAGATTGTGGGGATAGCGAGATGTCCGCGGTTTGCGCTGATTTGTTCTGTGGGCACATTTGATCCCAATTCTGTGGGACCAGTTACTACTTCTTTCAGAGCCAAATAACGGGAATCATTCAGTGAACAGCGGAACATCGAATTTGGCGAGGTAATGAGATCCAGATCTCTGACAGTAACCAACCCGACGAGGTGTGGTATGTCGTAGGTGTCTTCAGGGATGATGAATTCACTGTTGCGGATCTACAATTGCGTAAAAGTAAGCGTTACTTCTGCTCAATAAAGCTAAGACATCGGATAAATATACCAGGACTGATATCAGTAGTGAACTATGTGGACCGTACTAGTCACTTTAGATGTGTCATTGTCACATTTGATCGGCATATCTGTGTGAGATGGATTCCATAGGAAATCCTGGAGCCGAATGTGATGTACTCTCTTTTTTGTGCGAGAGGAACACCGTTACTTCGACAGTAACGTTGACCTGAGGTTAGTTGCCAGCAAAATATTATAGCCTCGTTCTTATGCGCATAACTAAGATCAATGTTTGCCAATTGTCTTGTGTAGTGAAAGGGTTGGAAAATCCCTTTGGGGATTGAAAGTACATACACCGTCGTCTGAATTGTAATCAAGGAAGGTTTTATCACAGCTTCCGTTACTCACACAGTCATTAGTTTTGTGATACTTCTTGCCAGTAGTCAATCATTTGATGCACGACAGACACACGATAGATAGGAAGAAGTAAATATGAGAAGAAACCGAAACGTTAAAAGACAAATTATTCGTCTGGAAGCCTGATGTGAACAAAAAAGTGACTATAAGAACAAAAAGTTGATAGTACCTGGCCTTTTGACCGAGAACCTAAGCATTGAGAACATGTACCAACCAGACAAGTTTGATAGTCTGGAATTTCTGTATATTTTAAAGTTCCCATTCTGCATCGAGTTCGTGTGCAACAGACCAACAGGCCATGTATGACCCGAAGGGTATCGAAGATATAAATCCTTTGCACCTTAGTACAAGTGCTAACAGTTGCCAAGAATACATCATTTAACCTACCTGGTCTGTGAAAATTTTAAGATTATATAATTACGCCGACTTGCTTTTCACGTTTAGTGTGTGAAAAGGTTACCCAAAACCACTTAGGTAATATGAACATTCTTTTTTTTTAAGAGAATATATAATTGTGTGTATGATACTTACCAATATCATTGGTCTGTGGTCATTGCAATCCTCAATTTGTAACAAAATTTCTGCCTCACTTACAGCACCAGCTCCATCATTCGCAGCAATTAACAGCGACAAGTTACCGTGACGCAAACCCCGCAAGCCGAGTTCGGTCATGTAAACGTTATCCCGAGAAATGAAAAATCGTCGACGAATCTTCTCAATATCGGCAGACTGTTCGATAATCTGATACATGACCTTGCCATTCTCGGTTTCTGGATCGTCTAAGTCGATTGCTTTCAGCTGAGCCAACTTGCGTTGTGTGGTACACTCTTTCACGCCAAATTCATACCGCGTTCTTTCCGCTGTTCGGTTATCGGGGGTTACGTATTGCGAATTAGCCAAGTGGACAGCTTCGACCAGACTGGACTTGCCAGATGAATCGAATACTGTCAGCGTTTTCAACCAAGTAGGTGCGTGATCGTTGATGTCACGCACAATCAAGCGGATCACCACTTCACCCTGGTTGTCACCAGAGTCTAGGGCAATCAAACGGAATGAAAACCGGTCGATACGTTCTCTGTCAATTCGATGAATAACTTGGAGACAGGGAGTAATTTGTTCGACAGTCATCTTGTTAGTCCCTGAATGCGTGGCATGATCGTCTGTCGATTTGCTTGACATCGTTGCATGATCAAGAACTCTGGGATCAATATATTCACACTGCGTACCCAAACCAGGGATGAGAACAATTTGGAAGTGTTCCAAAACCTCTAAGGGTGTGCTGAGTGGATGGAAGAAATAACTGCGAACACCGTGTTCGATAGAGTCCGCATCACTAGCCATTGGGAGTGAGATCAAGGTTCCGAGTTTACATTCTTCCGAAATCAAGATCACGCGTACACCCCCATCAGTTGTGCTCAGTTTCGGAAAGTAAGGTGCATTGTCGTTGATATCCAGCACTGTGACAGTCAAATCAATGTATACCATTCCAATAAGTGGTTCAATTTTTGGTGGATGTTCTGTTGGCTGTTGAGTATGGTGGGACATTTGGTGTGCGACAACAATGAGATTTATGTTACATGGTTGGCTGGTACCCTGCAATTCCGGGCACAAACGTTCTCGATCTATAGGCGCAGTGAAACGAATGATGCCATACAGAGGATCCAGTTGAACGACACCGATAAAGTTGACTCGTTGCTGTGATCCCAGACTAGATAACAGGTTGGTACTGATATCCAACAATTCAAAGTTGGGTTTTATTGCTTGCTGGCTATCGTTTTGGGTGACACCCTTTAGACGCATTCCATGCATTAACAATAAGCTGGTCAAATTAGCAACTTCTTTTTCCGGTACTCGAGATTCAGTGATGTTGATTGTGAGTTGAAGCGGAGAGGAACTAACATTCGGAATGTCTTGTGAGGAAAAACTGTCTGCAAACTGCCAAAGCGTGAACAAAATACATATGGCACAACCTGTCACAAAATGACCAAATGGTACGTCCAAACTTCTCATTCTTCAAAATGATGAAAAGCGTTCGGGTCTGCAAGCAACAGATAAACAAACACATATATGAACGAAGTAATGGTACTATAAAGTTGGAAAACAATTTAATACAAGTGTATATTTATGGAATATCTCTGTCTAGAAGGCCTTGATTCACAAAATTCTCCGCCTGTCATTGTAAAATTTCTTCAGCATGCCAGAGCATAGAAGACTTCAGAATCATACACAGACTGTTTACTAATTAGTTGGAGATGAGAATTTGAGCACATGTTTTTATTTTTCATAGTAACGTTGTAGCAGGTAAGATGCAAAAACAGTCCACGAAGACTAGAACTGCAAACAGGTGTTTCAGCGTGAAACATATTTGAATAGATGAGTCACATTGAGAATATCATTAATTCTGTTTCACTGATCTAACAAAAGACGGTGTTACAATCTATGCACTTGGGTTGTAGAAATTCTTCTGCAGCTGTTGAAGCAGAGTATGGAATAGCTACTTTGATATCTGCTTGGCATATCTGTTTTAATCCGTTATTAGGGCCTCATCTTTGATAAGAGCTTTTAATGGAATTTTCAGCAATATGCCTACCACTGGGATAATAGAAACTTAGATTTAAGGATGAATAGAACAATTGTTTTCACTGAACGCAAGTGTCTGTTGTTATGTACACCTTTTAGTATTTCCTGTATTTAAAGTGACTAATATTTTAGTGGTTGCATTTCAGGATGGAATTGACAAACCTGAGACGAATGGCTTACTAATAATAGCTAAACCGAAGATAACTCTTAAATTCTTGTGGAACTGTGAGTGAATCTTCTCTTAAAGTGGTCGAAACAGTTTTGATTTCAACTGATAGTTGTGGTGGTTGCAGAGTGCACACCATGGTTCATTTTTACGGTTTCAAGCTAACCTTATACTATCTAATTCCCATAAAAACTCCTTAGATAAACCGTACGACAGTATGGCGTAGCACTAGTTATTGGACACTTTTTTTTACTCAGAACAAGTTGATCAGTCCTTCTCACAACAGACCCATCAGCATGTAGTTTATGTAACCAATGAGGTCCCGCCTGGCAAGTTTTGGCCAAACTGATACGTTCAAATCATTGCTGGTTATCCCGTGATATGCGAGATAGAAATTATTCCTTATTTGTTCAAGTCGCTTCTCTCCACTGCATCAACTTCGTCACCTATTCTTTACTACGGTAACATTGCAGACCTTAGTAACTTGGTAAAACCATCGTTAAACTTCCGGTTGCCTGTTAACCGTGGCCTGGTTTATCTAATGTACTTTTGTACACTTTGTCCTCTTATGAGTTAACGGATGTGAGAGCATGAAGCGACTTTGTACAAAAAAAGGTGCAAAGTTTACTATATTTACTTGTGTGCCTGGTTGGTATTTACATCAAGTTAGCCTTAATGAAATGTAGTGGGAAGGGTAATAAATTGTTTGCTGAAAGTGGACGCAGAAACTAGCTGTGTTTTCATACTCCGCTGACAGAGACACAGATATCGTGATCTAATACTATTAATTTTACCGGCCTGAAGATGAATTATCGAAAACATGTGTTCGCCTTTATGTTTTTATTCTCGTTAGAGACACAGATGTTAACTCAAGCATATAAAAGGAGGTAACGACCAAGCTTTCATCACGGTTTACATTGTTGAGCACCATGTGATACATTGGGTGACTGAGGAATTGGTTATTAATCAATCCTTTCACTTGACGATATTTATTACAACTAGGGGACTTTTTCAACTCGACTCCGGAACTTAAATTTACATTGTGCCGCCTTTTTATAAACGTGAGACTAATTTATGGGTAAAAGATCAGACTAGGTTTTCTGTCATTAAGCATATTTCCGTCGCTAAACAGATGTTCATTACATTGGCCCACTCCGTCTTGATATACCTCCCATTACACCGTAATCTAACAACCTTCTGAACAGTTTCTGAATTTCCGCCATATTGGTGATTCTTTAAGAAATTCGGCTTGGAAATTTTATTGGTATTGCCATGTACTCAGTGTAATTGCAACTTTAAACAATATAATACGACAGTCAGTCGTCTAGCAAAATAGAGCTATTCCTGAACGTTTCACGTGTACAACTTATTTGCTGTGTAACTGGGCTTATGCCTAAAACGAGACTTATGGCAGTTGTGCATTTTCGGCCTATTTCTTAATTTGCAAATGGATATCCGCACGACTTTATGGTCTGCTCATCATCATGTTTCATGAGAGTTGGGAGTCTTAGTCTGAACTCAACAGAGTTCAGCTATCCTCTTTAATGAAAAACTACTCTCTCCTTAATTCAATCACACAAAAGTCTTCTGTATAACTACTCGTGAGGAATGTCGCTGACAAACTATAATTGTGACTTTTAGGTGATCAGGTTTTCTCTGCTTTCAGCTGGAATCTTACTTCAATTCACAGTGTTATCAATGATTGCTAGAACAGAAATGCAAGGTAATTGTGAGCATAGTGTGAAAATATTCACAGTTGCTAAGCTTCCCTTTGTAGTATACCACAATTCAGTTTCACGTATAAGTAGACTACATTACGTATGAAACAAACTATTAAACCTAAAAAAGGGGTGTTTAACGAATGTTTACAGTGTAATCTAAACAAGCAGTACATGTCACTGGAAGTGGAATGGTATGTAACCAATATATACTGGTAGAAAATTTCGATGAACTATAACCGTGAGCTGAATACAGAGATAGTTTGGGTTAGTCTAGAAAAGTTGACTGAAATGCATGCTGACCAATAATTTTAGCCAGTTCTCAGATTGAAAGTAAACTTCTCGCGACAAACATTGAATTTTGTGATCAATACTACAGTGTGTATTTTTGTTTAAAGGGTGTCCTAAAAACAGACATCTGTCGTAGTAAGTTGTACGTTTCTGTTCAAAGTATGGCTTATCAAGACGATACCCCACCAACATTGATACGTTTTCGCTTTATGTACACCGTACCAAGAATGGATTCACAGATTATCTTCAAAGCCTCATTATTATACATAACACGGAGAGAAGAAGCGGCACTTGTTTCACGGGTTAAGAACAAGATGGAATATGACGGCAATGCCTCATCGTTTATATTAGCACCCAGGTAGTTGCAATACAAGCCATACAACTAACTGACTAACCAAACAATGAAATAAAGGGACGGATCTTAAAGAGGTTGAATGAACAGGTCAAGGCTTCTAGCTTTTTAGGCTGCTGATAAGCAACAGTGCTACTGGTCTACACAAGGTTCAGGGTGAAAATTATCAATCGTAAAGACGTTCTTCAGATGGTTAAATGCCCCGCTGTTGTATGCTACATCTTCTTGTGCGTTTAAAAACTGATCGTATCAACGCTGCCGCCACCTTGATAATCATTATTTCAGGTTGCTATCCCCAACACTTTTCGTCCCAGCTGTCGATTTTATCAGTTGAGGTGTGCTTTATACTCTGCAGGTCAGTGTTAACTTACTTGAAACTAGTTTTACGTTAATATAGGGTCTGAAGGTCCGAAAGGTTACTCTGGAACAATTCTTATAAGTTAAATCTGCCTATTACTCCAACAAAACAAACTTCATCCCCGCATGTCAACTTCCATCGATTACGTATCTCTCCAACGAAAAATATAACACCTGAAAGGCAGTGGGTGAACCATATATTTTTAGGACAATTTATTCAGTTATGAGCAGTCTGGCTTTAGGTTATGCGGACGAATGTGGAGAATTGTAGTAATTCTTACGAGTCATCACCATGCAACGAGAGAAACAAATAGTATTTACATGTTTGTTTGCAGAAGAGACATAATAGGGCTTATTGTACGGTAACAGATAGATCTCTGTGGAGTATTTTTGGTTGTTCCCGCGAATGTAATGATTAGTTTGCTACGACAGATTTGTGGTGCGTTGATAGTGGGCTTTCTCTTACAGAAAAAAGGCTAGTTTGTTGGTTTAGCCCTTTCCATGTCTAGCTTATTACGAGTGAACAATTCGGGAGATACTGAATTCCAGGGTATGTTCACATTAGCTGGAATTTTAACGACGAGAACAACAGACCCAAAAATAGCAAGTGTTCTATCACAAGACACATTTTGGTAGATAACTGAGTCCACTTTTTTAAATTTCGAGCTTCTTTGTCTTTGTTGCGCGGCTGATAGAACACGCCGTATCTGTGTACGCTGTTTCTCCCGCCCGTTCAAATCCAATTACAGCCCAGGTAGTTCACAGTTGAGTCTTTTCTAAATTATCAGCTTCGGCAAACTATTTATCGGCAATACATTTGGGCGCACGTTTTGTATTATTAGATTTCCAGTTTTGAAGGTCTTCTGTTACATGACGCACAAACGTGGGGACTCTTAGGATTGTTTCGGAGATGCATATGTTCTATTGAAAAGATATTTCACCATTAGTAACCGTTAATTCAACGCCATACTACTGACTCTCACGATCAGAAGTCAAGTTTAGTTTGATCAACTAGTCATTCGTATGACATTGAAAGAAAGTGGAAAAAGTTGGGTACCATGCCTTCCACGAAGGGCCCACGTGATGTTTAGCACCTCAAAGTTCAAGTTGCATTAGTGCAATCCCGACGTAAAAGAGGTAAAGGCCTGCTAATTTTTCTGTGTAAGAATCAACAAGAATACATCGTATTCACGCTGGAGATGAAACGTTGTTATAGTTGAACGTAAATACCTCTCATTTTCTGCTGGATAACTCCTTTAAAAAGGATTGTATATTACTTGGAAGAGGGTGTTATCCAGTTATTGCTCTTTAGAAGATGAGTTCTTCACACTGGCATTCACTCACCAACGTTCTACCAAAAAGATGCTCCTTCACCACAGTTAGTCAGATGCTAATGTGTTACCTTATTTTGAACTCAACTGACTAGCTTTTACAAACAGCAGAAGATAAGTTTAAAGTCCAACCGGCGTACTAACCAAGTTTTCGCTCACCTTCGTTTTTCCACACGGAATATTTATGAGAAAACGTAACCGCTAGTAGGAAATTAGACACAATCAGAGAGAGAACCACAATGAAGTACAGCTCTGTTTGCCGGATTCATGCCTGTCATTTATTGACAGGGAGTATTGTTTAACTGTGACAAGAGCTTACTCACCAAACCACTGAACTCACGGTGTTTCTCATAGAATGACAGCTTTTATTCTAATGGAATATTTCATCCGGTTTGCCCAGCACGCTTCCCGGGCACGGACTGTATGTCTAACAGCTGTTTCTTGGCGGGCCAACTTTCTGGCGTCTAGACACACAAAGTTTCTGTGGTGTTATTTAGGGTAGATTTTAAATCACATTTAGGTCACACCGGGACTCACCAAGTCCACACAACCACCGGTGTCATGCCTCAAAGTGCAATGCCCCATCAAAGTACTACTTGGTCGAATTAACATTCTGAATGAACCAAGCAACAGAAAAGCTGAAGTGTTGAGTTACACTGGAAATTCGTGTTCACACTTCTGTGGCAAAGGAACCTCATTGCTCAAGAAGTATAAACGCAACGATGTGTTAAAAAAAGTTTTTACTATTGTGATCGTGCGTGTAAAATTGTGGTTAGATGAGTAAACAAAAATCAACAACATTGCTTACATCTCAAAAGCTGATTGAGGTGATGTGTGTTGTGAAAATCAATGTCAGCGTTAACTATACGATACTGGCTGTTTACCAGATGTTGTTTCATTTGTGTTTGAGGCAGATGACTGTCAGTGTAGGTGTGTTGAACTCCACGACTTTGTATGCTGTATATTAATTAAAAACGGGATCCACGCCGAATCCTCCGCTGAACGTAATAACTAGTCCATGACCCCGCTGGCTCTGTTCAGTTGTTATACTTTGGGTTATCCTTTAGATATGCCTCATTACTTAAACATGTGTTTTACGCAGAACACCGGAACTACCTACAAGTTGACTTACCATTGACGACCTGCATATTTTGGTCAAGTATTACCCAAGCGCACTGATTGAAGATCAACTCAGTAGCTCGTGTTGTAGTCAATCAGCTGAGTATTATTCGATTACATGGATGGATTCTTGAACTACTAATCATGCAGCCCAAGAATAATACATACATACATACATACATACACTAGAAACATTTTATACTGTATCTGTTGTCTTAAATCACACACGTTCTGTAGTGCGTATCCTTAAACACCACAAACCATCTGCCCGTGAAAATCAAATAAAACGTTGACATAATGAGCGAGCTGATGGAATACCGTTAGCTGCTGTACTACAGAATGCAAGTTTGTATGAACAACGTTTGCAACATTACTATCCGGGTTATGCCGCATCAGTCTCACTGTCTAAACCTGCAACGAAACTATTGAACATAGTGTGGTCCTTGTTTACATATTTACTAAAAAGTATTCAGCCTGTATGTATCCTGAAAAAGATTAAGGGTTGCAAATGTGTCTGGATGTATACACGTAGTATAAACGTGTGTGGTTATTATTTACAAAACGTATGAGACCCACAAGCTTGTGGACAGTGTGCACATGACACCCGAGGCGTGTGGTGATCAGGCCTGATACTGATATCCAAATTAGCTTATCTAAAGGGTATCGATGGAATCGAAGTTATGTTCGTGCTTAGCCAGACACGTACCAGGTTTGTGCTGAGCTGATCCTAATACACGTTACGGTAAATATGCTAAACAGTGATCGGCATAACCTGAACTACCGGAACGACACTCGTGTGGTATTTTGTTAAGTAAGATTGTTATGATATTTGGAATGGTGTAGTTCTGAACGTGATCTCATGGGGGTGGGAAACTGACAGCTTTTTGAACGTTCTACTAGCGACTACTCCGCACGCGGTGCTAAGGAAAAAGTTTAGTATGGGCTTGTGCTTATAGCGCTTCGAGCATTGCGAGAACAAATACTCCCTCGATGCAACTACGATGACCCGTGGAAAATAAGAACGATATATTTGTCCAATGCAGGTAAACCAACACGTTCCTTATATTTTGATATCAAGAAGGCCAGTGACCTCAGCATTCTGGCAAAACATTTATTTTAAGTTCAACTGCCTGAATGCGTTTTATTCGATATCATTCCATTAGGAAAGCTCTTCGTTGGACATGACATTTCTTAATATTCTGTTCTTCCAAAAGATCGACATAGACAAAGGCAAAACTGTTTGAATTAT
>LUCH01001039.1:127150-154637 GCA_013368495.1 Paragonimus heterotremus
TATTATTATTATTATTATTATTATTATTATTATTATTATTATTATTATTATTATTATTATTACATGAAGCGCGCTTCTAGCAACTGCCGTTTTGGAAAGCTCAATAAAATTGAGTTTGATTTCTAACGGAAGATTGTATGGTTTGCAATACAAATGTGCCTCCAAAAGTACTCATTCCAGTTGTTCATCTTCCAGGATGAAACCACTAATATCCCTTGTGCAATCACGTTTTCAAGGAGTCTCATCTAAGTTGCAATGCTATCATGTCTAGACGGTCAGCTGATGGACAATAGTTTGATGTGGTTCAAGGGGCAAAACTACCGCTAAATAAACTTCGTTTTGGGTTCGTTACTCAATTGTGTGTGAAAGATTACCTTTCTTAAACAAAAACAAATACCATTCAATAACGGGCATAAGCCATTTACTAGAGAGCTTGAATTAAGTTATGAACAAGTTGTGTTCCCCTTGATAAGCTTCCATAGAAGCACTGGGCTCAGTTCAGATCCTATGAAGAGTTTCCCAGACTGCTCTGGAATATTTTTACTCTATTCAGTAGGCCTGGCGCTAAAGGCGGACAGGTGCAAGATTGCTGTCCTGGTTGAGGTATTTCTTCGTAGCTAATTGTCGTAGTATCCATTGATCTTGTTGACCTTTGATATACTTGTTTGATCAAACGGTTCTAACGGCATCCCAAAAATAATTTTTCAAATGTTACTGTCTTTGAATAGCTACATAGTACGGGATGGCTCATCCAGCAACATTATTTTTTGCCTCCAACCAATTGACGCAGAAACCTATTGTTTTTTCTCTGTTTTTCACCCAATCAAGATGGTTTTCTGTGAGTTTGTACAATAGCTGACTGAAGTCACCAACTTCGTAGAAAGGAGTTGAAGTGATATAATATACATATCACTCAATTCTGGTTTCGAGGTTATTACTGGATTGATGACAGTTATTCAACAATAGGGCTTGACGTATGAGAGCTAATGAGCTACTATCACGTGAGTAACTGGCACGTTAGCCTGTCAATAATTGATTTGAACCACATATGTGGCTTATTTGACAGTTCTTGTGTACAATGGTGACTTCCCGGAAGTATTTAAGTGAACACGTATGCCAGCAAATGTTTGTGTCAGTTTGCTAAACAACTTACTGGCTGTATATTTCAGTTGCTAAATGGTTCATATTTTGCTGACTCAGTTTTGACCATGATAGTATGGTTGTTTATTCGATTGGTATGAAAATCACTGAGTCTAACAATAAATCGTCTACAAATTGTCTCAGTAAGATGCAGTGGCGGAGATTGTCTTTAACAGCAGTCCGAATATTTCATTGTAAAAAAGATGACAGTTTATAGTACGTGTATAAAGTGTGAGAGATTGAATTGTGCACAGTAGGTGGATAAATCATATGCAAAATGAGCGCCAGGGTTTGTCTACTCTTTATAGACTACTATCTTTCAAGCTTACTGATTTTACAGTGATAGTGATATTGCATTCAAAATGTTTTTTTGAAAGTATTTAGCGAATAACTCTTGGAGGCAATAAGACAACGTATGAAGTGTATGCTAACCACATGCCCATAATTAGATCGGCAATGGTTATTACCTTCTTATCTCGTTATTTTTGAAACAGTCGGTCTTGCTAAGAATCAGTAAAATAATATTGCTCATCAAGCAGGTTTGAGAATTCGGGTTTTATGGTCAGTTTTTTAAATAAGGTCATTTGCCCACGCAATTCAAATTATGCCACCAAATCAATTTAATTTAGAATGCGGCATCGGCCACAAAGTGGTTCAGTCTGGTTGATTGTATCAAAAGGCAAGTACTTTTCAAGATGTGATATTTGAGGGAGAATTAATGCCAATGTTAATTACATTTCCACTTTTTCTGATGTTCTTCTGTTTACAGTTTGGTATATTCCTATCGAAATTGGTTAAAAACTGCTCAGTTTGAGTTACCTGTCGCCATTCAGAGTTTTCAAATAACGTTGCTGATTTAATCTTGGTTGAAAGACAGTAGGGTCGAGAAAAGAGCAAAATCTGACAATGTATACAGTGGGTCCGTTAACAGCATAAGCTAATCTGACAAACTGAACAGGAAAATTGTTTGGTTTCTGCCAACTTTATAGTAGGAATTATGTAGTGTCCGAAATGAGCACCTGACCTACCAATTCCCGCTAACAGCTGAGAAAGTTTGTCCAGTCCTGAGCTTGCTACAGGCAGTGTACACGTCATCCGGTGCATACTCAGGGATCGATGACAGCCAACACATTACGGAAACTAACAGTTGTCTAAATACGTGGTCTGATTTTATGGTTATCAGATAATTTTCTTTCAGCTGTTATCCTAAAATGGCATACATTCTCAAATTGCCTCGTACGAATATGTTTTCCGAGGAGATAACTTAGAACCTAACTACTGTGCGCGAATGACAGAGAATCTAAAAAAGCATTATTGAGAAGATCGTAGTAACGTGGAACTTATGTGTATACCCTGGAACTTCTCGTTAGCTGGTAGCTGTTGTCGGAAGTTAAGATAAATACTTTATGTAGGGTGATCTCCAACCGACTGTTTTTCATTAAATTTTGGATAGTGCAGTTAACTCAATCTTCTGTTGTGGAGCTACAGGGGATTACAGAATTTTACATCTATCCATTCTGAAACTGCTACCGTAAGTCAAACCCACTAATATATTGGTACAGGTTTTCTCTCTGGTTCACTCGGGAATAAAAAAAAATCTGACTTAAAAAACAAAACTTAAAATAAAATTAAGAAGTTGTTTGCAGGGAGTGCAAAATTACGTAAAACCTAGCATGCTACTGACTGAAGTACAGTACAGTATATAAAAGTTTCAGCCGATGGTGCAAACACGTAGGGGTTTTCAAGTGGACAGCATCTATCATTTTAACATCTGCGCCGTAATTATTTAACCTCACTTATTTACATAAAGTAAGGGATCTGTTTTGCATTTAAACCCGCAAAAATCTGATTGTCACGGTTTATTTAAACGTTTATATAAACACTGGCTCTTGAGCAGCTAGCTGCCTGTAAGAACTGACACAAATTCCGTTCATCCGATATTGAACGACTCAAGGGTAATCCGATTGGTTCCCGTGAACAAACAGCGGACCGTCTATGGAAAGTTACGAGTTAAGCCCTGCCTACATGTACGGGTTATTCATTTCCCTAATCACACGCAAACATAAGTTGTATTGAGTAACGTATAGCCTTCCACCTATCCGGCTAGCTAGTATTATGTTTGACGATTCGCCTAACAAGTCCTGTAGACCAGTACGCATGAATGGTGCAGTTCACAGAATGTTTTCTCTCAACTACAATTTAGACCATTGGTTTCTGCAAAAGGTATGTTCGAGACAGCTCACTGATACACAGTTAATTTGGTCAGATCAACCAGTTTGTGGAAATTATCATCAATTTATCTCAAAGGCCGAGCGTGACCAGCGAGATGGGACCAACTATTTTGCACGCGTTTCCTGAGGTACCATTAATGCGTCTCATAATGCGTTCATTAGACGTTATCTTCTTCAATAACCCTCAGGAGTCGGACAATATTTACGTCTTACAGACTTCCAGCCAGCACAGTACATGGGGCTCATGTTAACTGGCGGTTTCACCAAACCAGACGTACTTGCTCTCCCATAGCTTTGTTTGTGATGATAAAACATCTGCTAGCTGAAATTTATGGGACATAAAATAAAAATATCACGTCCATTGTTAGAAACAAGTACCACAAAAAAATAGTCCGTGTTTATTAAGTTGCCCTACAGAATTACTAAGGTATTCATGCAGACCTCTGGGAAGTCAACTGCTTCAACCAAGCGAACACCTAGCACCCCTTACCTGTGATTACTAGCCGCCATAAAATCGACACCTCTATTGTCAGCAAGAATGACTAAATCAGTTCTCGACAAGTTTTGTTGTATTTATCAATTCAAATATAGCTACGAAATCTTCTTTGCAAGGGACCCGTGAGAAAGGTAACCACCTCCACTGACAGAATATATTCTAAGGTGAATATCACCCACTTTTGTTCGCAATATTTGTATCCAGTTAGACTTTCCAGCTAGTCTGTTTCGACAAGTGTCGACTCGAAGTGTGCTCTTGTTATGGCTCGGAAATTGCGCATATTCTCGCTACAGGCAGAAGTAAAACATACCTTCTGGTGAATAGCTGGACAAATTTCTCGGAACAGAAGAAAACTTTGGATTGCGACTGACTGACTACAACACTGACAACCCGTGACATAATCTAATGAAAACACAGCACATGGATTTGAAGTTATGCTGCGTAGTGAGTTCACATCCGCTGAAACTAATCGAAGCTGTGCTGAGAACCCGTGCAAAACTTTATAACCGACTCTAACGCTCACGTTGCTCTGATTTTCTTACCAAACTTGAGCTTATGAGTTATTACTTTGGCTCTGCTGGTCGCTTTGACCAAACAAAGCTTTGTTAAATTTGTCTTACATCGCAGACTACATGTTGGGGCTAATGAGCAGGTAATAGTTGACATCACCTCATATTTTTGGCATTCTGAATTGTGTTTTCTGACCAATTGCAGTAATTATACATGTTCTCATTCGTATGTTAGCTCCAGTTGTCTACCATTTTTTATGGTATGTTGCTTGGGGCAGGTGGATTTCTTTATTGCATCCGCACACCATGTAATTACATCATATGGTGTCTTTGGCTGGCGAAACCTAACTAACTGAAGCGTGGCCAACAAAACAGTATTTCGTTCTCCAAGACTCTGAGATACTTGAGATTGTGCAGACAGTGTGCGTAACGGGCCTCGTCGACAAGTACTCACTAGTTAACTGTTCTGATTTATGTTCGCGAAGCGAAATGGTTAATCGATTTTTCTCTAGATACCTCCAGTTTGTCTGAGTAAAGCGTTAGTCTCAAAAACATTATTCTCTATCGGGATCTATAGACTGATTAGCTGAGTATTTCTTACAGCCAAACTGAAGACTTAAAATGACCTTAATTGCAGACAAGAGGGAAAAAAACGCATCACTTTAATTTAACGTCCTTTATGACCTTAACCAACATAGCTATCAATATATTGGAAAATGTTGGTAACATGGCCTTAGGCAATTCTTAGAAAAACATTCACTATCTAGTTACCATAGGTGTACAAAATAGCAAGTTACACGAAGTAAATAACTTGCTATTATTTGGGTGAGCATTGCAATAAAATCCCTCATTTCCGCTACAGGAACAGAAACTAGGTGGATAAAATATTTGCCGTACAGACACTGTAGAACAACTTGTTGGCTGTGTTAGTCATTTAGCACTCGGTTGAGCATATGTCTGTCGAAACATGATGTTTAATCGTTCCTCACAGAGAACATGCTTGTTAGCCACTTCCGGTTAAGGGTTAGCCAACAGAATACATGTTCAAACATACACTGTGCCAGAGGCGTGTATGCCTATGTAATGTCCTTCACAATGGATTGTTTTGTGACAATACTGCATAGTAAGCACACAAAATACATTGGCGTTTTCAGAAGGTGATTTACGAAAAATCATGCTTGTGACAAACGACCTCTCGAAGGTGAAACTCCTTGTCACCAGTTGATCATGCCTAACATTGTAACCATTCACATCATTAATCATAGGCAAAGTTCGTTACAAGCGGATAGATGGAAGAAGTAGCCCTATGACCCCAATTTTTTGGCTGTTTGCTTTTCTAGTATTTCTGTAGGGATGTCGCCCATCTGACAAGACACCTCTACATAATTTTCCTTCCCATCAATATGTATGGAAGAAGTCACTGTATTCTTCTTAGTATAAGGTATTTATGGTATGGTTGAGAGTCAAACTAGTAGGAGGCACATTTTTTGCAATGAGTAAGTTACACAGGGGAGATGGATCTCAAGAGTTTTATACGCAGCATGGAGTTCGAAGTGCCACCCTTTAGTCGGCATGCATTTTCGATTGCAGTTTTCGCTGTCAGAAGAGCGTTTTGACATGCTAACCTCGAAAACAAGTAGTAGAATGTAGTTTCGCTCTTGTCAGAACCCACTACATATGTATGCATATGTTCACATGTAAAAATAAATCCAACTTCTGTATAAGCTGTCTACAATGGGGGGGAGGGGTGTTGTATTCTATCCTCCACGTCTACACGCCTGGTGGCACACTCAAGTCATGCAATATTTTCAGAAATCTAGTACTACCTGCCTTGTTAATTTCAGATGTTGATGTACTGATGAGTGCCACTTTGTCAACAGACATCAGTAATCTAAACAAACCTGCTGAAACGTCTTGCCAACTTTTCGGGTGGTCGGGTTCAGATCAAGTTACAATACTTACGACCTCTAGACGAAACCGGATAAGCCAAGGTGTTGGTTCCTCCGTACTTGGTTTGATAGTCACCTTAAAAACGTGGCGTGTATCCCCCTCACGTTTTAACGAGTTACTGGATGGTTCGCTTGATTCAGTGTTTATTCTACCAATTACTATTAAATGGCTTAACCGGCTTATCTAAATTTAAACGTTCGAACCAAAACGTTTGAGTGATAACCTGGAGGAGCGCGGTTAGAAAGTGGGTCTTTAGAGTACTTCGTTATGTACCCCATGCACATTTACCGGACGAAAATAACGGTTTGAGACAGCGTGGCTGATGCTCTTGCTTAGGAAGTTTAAGGAAGGAAGGAAGTTTAAGGAATTTAAGAATTGTCATGTAAAGTCTGAATAATGCTAGTTTTTCTGTCCAGCGATCTTGGAACACGCATATGAAATTACAACTAAACTCTTGGATGCATGTACTGTTGGAAATGATGAATGACCAACCTAAATATCTATATTCACTCTACTGGTGCCAAGTTCTACTGATCAATAAAATTAAGCAACGAGATGGGTCAAGCTTCTTCTGGTCATTTGGGTTGCTTACTTTGTGAAAAACTGCGCTTAATATTGATGTCCTTGTGATGTGAAATCGCAATCGTCAGTGATGCTGTTGTATAACAAATAGTTTCGTTGTGAGCAGCCTACTGCTAATAAGTAGTATATTACTCACAGACGACATTCAAAAACAAAAGAGCAAGCTACCAAGGCTAAGAAGACGATGGACAAGAAGATACTATCGGAATTGTGTTTACGCGCAATACAAGAAGTTACGCTAAGGCGAATGACAGCGTACGCTCTGCCAATGTAGGTCAATGCACGTTTGCTGTGCAAATGAATGTACGCTTTTGTGGTCCTATTTTTAACATGACCTGTACGAGAGTTCGCACAATAAACGAGTTCACAGACCAAGCGTCTTCTACGGTCACAACAATGCTAACATTTTGCAGTGCCCTTGTATGCATTCAGTGGAAAAATGTGAAACAGCATTTAACTGATTGCAGCCTTACGCAGAAACTTGAATATTCAACGTCAAAGTGACAAAACCTCACAAATAGCAACCGGTATTTACGTGAGACGGTCCCGTCGTGATATCTTCATATGTTCTTACATCACAGACAGGTGTTTAGGGTCTCGTCCGTCTGTACTTCGGTGAACGTGATTAATCGCCACCTTCTTCAACCGTTATAGCCAGAGAATGTACGGGTCACATGGTCTCGCCTCGAAAACGAACACGACTTAAGACAGCTGGTAATTATTGCTTTTTCATATCAAACTTTATTTTATACATCAAATGATTTACGTGAGTCAGTTATGGCATTAGTAAAGGTTGCTAAGTATTACAACTGATTAGTTAACCTGTTCAGTACACGGTTCAACTAGCTAAAATTATGCGTCTTTAAAAGGTGATCCGCATTGAAGAGGATCATGACGGCAAAACATACATATATTTATGTACACAGATGCGCATTTGTATGCGTACATATTGATGATAAGTATCACATTGCAGAACAGCACGTATTTATTGGGTCACCCACTGAAACCGATTTTTGCTTCGAGTTATGTCTAAAAAGGTAAGTCATGAAATCTGAATTTTGTAACAGAACACCTTGTGGACTATTGGCTAGCAGTTTCTGTCTCGATATTATGTCCTACACATTGGACATTCTACTAGAGTGCATCCTCCTAACACGAAATAAATATTGTTCACTTTGATCCGGTGAATCGGTAACGTTTTAGTCTAGAGAAGACGAATATATAAACAGTAATACTACCTTCAATAAACTGACTTACGTACAGACAACAGGTGACAAGTTCTGTCATCCCTGTTTCTTCTGTGTGCAAAAGCAAGATGTTTGACAGATTTCAGCCCACTCGTATCAACCTGTCATTTAATGATATTCACCATACTTTTTCGCTTAAAATATCATCTAATTTTCTTGTCTCTTCACGTTTTAATCAGCACCTCTGTATGAACATTCTTGTCTAGTCTTACTGATTGGTAATTCCGTTCCTCATCAGATGCTGATATCGAGTTTGTTCAACATCATATTTTTAAATACCATTTTTTAGAAGTCAATATTTTTGGGAAGAATGCGGGATTATGTGATCAGCTGAACCTGTGGTAGTTTATATAACCAAAACCTTTTGTTAGTCACATTGCTTCAGGCAATACAGGTTCGGAATCGGACTGTCTGAAATGTCAGCGACTTGATGTAGAAAAAACCTGTTTGAGTTCAAGTCACCTCTAAGCCAACAGAATAACTGTTTATCGTCACGGATGGGAACTAGAAGGAACAAACTAGTTAGCAATAGACACACTTGTGAACATTCTCTTTCACCGTTAGGTGTAATTTTCAAATTGTAGCTTACAGTATTCTTTTGGTATTCAGACTTATTCGTCTACACTTTTGAATTTAAATACATGAAAATAATAGTTATTCAAAGAAGAAAGTTACACAAAGGTGTGTGAGATACAATCCTACCCCCGTTCTCTACAAACTATGACAACTCGTTGAAATGCAAAGTAAAACCACTTATTTAAATTAGATTTCAGCCGCGAGTTCCAATCAGTTTTTTACAGTTTTGTTGCCTGGTGAATTCCAAGTGTGATATGGTTTTGAACGCTGAACAGTGATCGATCTGTGTGATTAAATTAGGAGGAAATCTAAGCCGGGCTATTCACTGATGAATAACTCAGAGAGACATCTGTTAGGAAGCAAGCAGTTCCTCAGGCAAATCTCTACGAACTAACACCACTGAGACTGAAGTACTACAAGAATGCTGCTCGTCGAATCGTGTGTAGTGAGCAACATACAGGTTAATCATTTTTAGGACTCTTCAAAAAGTGTGCACAATTTATTTACGCCTGAATGATTCCGGTGATAAACACAAATTTGGGGCAGTTTTGTTGGTGCTGGGCACAGGTCACCACGTTTGAAGAACAGCTAGCCCTATTCCATTAAAAGTTACACCCCCTATTAGGTGGGAAATCTAATGAATCACTTGGAAACTAACAGAAGTAGTTGTCGAAACGTTTAAATGTTTATTATATTTTACATTTGGTCCACTTGATTATCAACCAATTGTAGCTACTTGTAAAATAAGAACCACTGCAGTACCAGATTAAACTTGTAGTTTGAAATACTGAAGTATTTAATTCAAGTAGTTGAAGCGAGGTAACCGTTGAAAATAGTACCTATGTGAAACAGATCTAAAGAGGCTTACTAGCGTCTAGCAACGACTGTTCGGTTTTACCCTAAGTATGCTTTTGGCGACCATTTATTCCATCCTGATGGTTCTGCCACTTTCTAATGATTCTTTGGGTGAGGTCTTAGTTGGTTAACACTCTAGTCTTTATCAAGACAGGGCAACGGCGAAACTGAAGTTGACAGTCCGGCTGTCTGCTGATTGGGCTTTACAACTTCTCCAACTTATACACTGCATACACGTGGTAATTGTGAGTCAGATCGATAGACAAGCAACTGGCTTTGACATAGTGCACTTCTCGTCTATTTGCAGTTTTCTGTAGGTTTTTCAACCTAGCCTGTTTCAGCCTTCAGAAGAGCAGATAAACTGTTAGATTTTAGGAGGAACAAAAGAAACTAAATGAACGTCTGAAAAATGTTTTAAATTTACTTCTACACATTAACTGTCAGATATTATGTATGGGCTGTTTTTGCAGCTTTCAGTGTAGAAACGAATCTCAACAATGCATTAAGACAATATGATTAGCTTGCTTGTCGATATGTTTTCTACTAGCGGTTGACGCCTGTCTTATCAGCATAAGCCGGGGACTGTCCAAAGTGTAACGCTAATTTTGTTTTCACTTAAAAATACAAGCCAGCCTACTTAAGAAAAACTACGCCCTACTTTCATAACGGCTGGAACCCAACGCTGAGACAAGTTAGTGACATTACCGTGATATGATCACCGCTTTTATGACCCATAGGTGTTGACCATTGCGTTGTCGACCGTAAATAGAACATCGCCGAAAGATCATGAGTGAACTCACATTCATACTTGTTTGTTGGTTTGTAGGATTGTCTCAAGGGGAGTCACATCTCTCCTGTTAACTCTAAGCGATGACTCCATGGTCGAGACGTCATAAATATCATCATATTTACTAGGTAATGTTTTGTGTGCTGAGAGGAGGCCATGAACCGTTTGTTCTCCAACGTACTTAGCCGACTCCATAATTGTCGTGATTTGCACAGGAAGTTTATATCGGTTTACTATAAGTTGGCAAGGTTTCTCTATTTTTTTTTACCTCACGTATCATAGGATATTATAACCCCTTACTAACTATTCACTAAAGATAACTACATCGTTTTGCATATGATTGACATAGGTTAGACTGAGGTGAGTTCAAGATATTCTTGCTAACGATCTCTAACACAAGGAACTGAAAATATAAATGTATGAATTTACTGATCATTTTAGTGAAATCCTTGAAACTAATACTATTACAGTAACTTGAGGCATAAACTTCTTTGACTGTCGCTGTGAAACTTGTTGGAAGCCGTCACCAAAGATGATCAATGGACGAGGTTACGGGAGATCAAAACTATCGATTTCAAATGTTAGAGCTGAACAGATCAAAATGCTTCGATGGTTACTTTCCATCAGTGCAAACTCCTGAACTACATTTAGTTTAGAAGTGTAAAAAAAACCACCAGAACTGCGGACTGACTTCATCATTTAATAAGGATATATTCGAATGAGAACTGTGAAGTTGGCGCGCACTGAAACCAGTACACTGAAACTGGAATTTGAAGCTCTTCTGAATTGGTAATGCGAATTAAGCGATTCAGATCTAGTTCACATAAAGAAATCTGATGATACGCAGGTCAAAACTTCAGTTTGTAGCATTTTTATATGGGCCGAAAAACTTTAACTAATTACCAAGTAGATTTGTACTGCGACAGATTTCATTCTGTATTGAGGAACACACAATTTGTTTGTGAAAATAAACAAATTCTAAGTTGTAACATTGTAATACCTTGATAATTTCCCCAGTTGCCTACTTTGGTCGTAAAGTATTGAGACAGGTCGGTCGGAATTAGACAAACAAGTGAATTGTTGAAAATAATTCCAGACACGGCGGAATAGTATGTTCTCAATCTCAAATCAAAAACCGTGATGCTTTAACCCAACTAGTTTGCGTCATCATACTTTGGTATACCAACATTTTTTGAAAATTGCTTTTTCACAAACTAGTCAAGAATATTCCGAAAATTCTCATGCCATAATTATAGACTTCGCCATATGGCTGCTTTCTTGTAACCCACACAGAGAAAATGGAAATTGTCCTGATCACGTCAGTGTTATAAGAGAAATCAGATGCTACAACAGAAGACATTTGTACTGATGCAAGCGACATCAGTTTGAGTCTGCCTCGATAGACCGACAATTTGAGGCGGATGAGAGTTCCTCATGTCTTTAAGTAAGCAGACTCACGTAAACGACACTGGTCCTCCTTGCGCCATGAAAAAGTGTAACGTTGAATATAGTTGGAAAAAAATGAGACTTACGTTCAAACAAACAAACCTGAGCCTATGGGTAATAACTGAGTGTCGTCGGTGTTAAAAGCGTACCGTTTTTACCCTTCCGAGAGACCTGTCTGTGAGTGAGTTGTAATTAAACGGGACATCAGTCAACTTTATTTAAGTGAGACAAGCGCCCGAGCCCTAATGAAGAAACAAAGGTATTAGCAAGAAAGAAGCGTCTGTGTTGAGCGTTTCAAAATGGAATCGTTTCAACACTTATGGCTTGCCTAAAATAAGGGAGCATTTCTCCTTCTCTCACCAGCAGACGAAAAGTGGATTGAGGTAAATGAGGGCTTGAGAACTGATGATATTTTGTAGAAGTTCATAATTTGATATCATGGTGCATAGAGGAGTTATTTAGGTTATCTCACGACGAAGGTAGTTCGTTGTATTGAAGTCTCAGTGATGACTGATCGCTGGTTGATTTGGTTGTACTGACAGACAACCAGATTATCAATCCATTTATTTGCCACTAACGGGGTTACCACTGGTACTTGTTACATCATAGTTGAAAACTGAGATTTAATCATCTGTTGTGGCTTCTTTTATAAGCATCTTCAGCCACTTTCCAAAACCACAAACAATCTTGTTCTGCGATTAACTTTTGTGTACTGGGTATCAGAATTTTGGTTTCAGAATTAGTACTTTGGGTATAAAGGGAACAAAAATGGTAAGCACTGCATTGTACTATGATTTTTTCAATAGCATATTTTAAATCAAAGGGCCCTTGGAATGATAGTACATGTGTACTTTCCTAAAAATCACAAAACATCCGAACACAAATAATGACATGATGATGAAGAGCTATTAACCATTAGTTGCTATGGTTGGCTATGAAAATTCATTATGATCTTTTCAGTTTTTGATTCAGCTTTGTGAAGCAGCTGCGAAAAAGCACGTGATTCGACTCTTGCAGAAGATTGGACCAGCTCAGTAAATCTGCTGTGCTGTTCACTATTGTTTAGGAAACAGATTCAGAAGACTTGATTCTCCTATGCTTATTTTAAATAAAATCCCGTCGCTTTACTTCCGTTAGAATGTGCTTGACCTGACGTGACCATCATTGTTGTCTGTCCGATTATTCTCACACAGGCGTACACGACTAATAATTGTCTAATGTTTGTGTATCCACAGACAATCCTTCTGATTAGTAGGAACCAGGTTGAATAGATTGAACAGCGTGACCGGAATGATATTTCTGATCAACGTAGGGGAATCCGAAAGTGACAGTTATGACAAATAACCAAGCTATTGGATTTAATTATACAGTGTAAGACATCTTGCATAAAATTGACTGCAATTGATTAATCGGGCTCGCCCTTCAACCTTTCTACGTACAATGTGATCTGTTTTACTTGGTGTTAACGGTAACGAAATGAACACTCCACCAGTAATTTCAGCAAAGCTAGTCACTTCTGATTCTAACTTATTTGTTTTCAGTTTTAAATGCTTTTATGGTGGCAGAACAATTAATCGAATGCAAACGTGTGTGTAATTAAGGTTGAGATCAGTGACCATCAAATTAATGTATGGATATTTATAGCTTGAAATATATGAAAACGTCTAGACTACCGACTAAAAGTGATGTACGTGAGTAGTGTCTAGGACATCCAACAAAAGTAGCTTTGAAACATGAAGTTTAAATGCTCGAACTTAGCGGACGCATCCTGTCATCAGAGAAACAGACCTTAACTGTTGTAGTGGACGGCATCGCCAGCAGAAATTATGACTATATCCATTTTCCTTTTGTTTGATGAGGATGGGGATATCTATATACTTTTACGTAAACAAAAACTTTTATGAACTATATATTATATGTCCAATTTTTGCCTTCCTTAACTTCTGTAGCTGAGAACTCAGGTTGATATTTTTCACAACATTCTCAATAAAATGCACGTAACCGGCAACTGTATAAGCAATCGGCCAGATCCACCGGCTCACAAAACCCCACCATGACAATACACTGGCTACCAACAGCTGTTTCTGTAGACCAAGCATTCAGCAAATGCTTGTGTTAGAGAACGGTATCACACATGAGATGCCTCTTTGTTTTCTAAACTCCGTGAACAACTAACAGCTTCACAGTCATTTTTTACCCCTAGCATATGCCACTAAGTGAAGGGTGCTGAAAATTTTTACTGGCTAAATCTGACTATGTTTCACACTGTATCGTAGTTTCTTATCACTTACAATCTTCTGCACTGAATTTCCTTTCGGGTGTTGAACGTACCCGATATTCAAGCACTCAAACAGCGATGCACCATAGTATTGGTTGAAACCCTATGGATTTGCAAGAACCAGCTCCTCATCTCTGCAATTTGAAATGTCCTCGCAGGTTACAACACACCTTCTACAACTATTATTTCAGTTCCGTTTTCTGTAAACTTTCACATTCTATTCAACAATGTCACATCTCATTTTTAATGTGATATGACCAAAGACAGTTATGTTTCTTTAAAATGTTGGAAATTGAATTAGGTCCTCTCACTGATCTATCTTGATAACTTTGTAAAACTACCGTTCACCGGTTTATACAGGGAATATGTAATTGGTAACTTTAAATAACGGTATATGAAGCAGTTTATTACATTGGCTTCTCTGGCGGAATACAACCAATTCTGTTACTCAGGCTTAACGCTCCCTTTGATAAAAGATGTCATTTTGCTTAAAATATGTTGTTGTCAAAAGTACACTAACAGTATCATTTTCGGGTGAAATCATATCGCTCCCATTCAAGGAAATAAGATGAGCAGCGAAGTGGCACTTTATTGTGGACAGCTTACACTGTGTCCCAAAGCCCGTCATCGTCACTGATGGAAGCAAGCTACAAATGTATATGATATTTATCAGAAAGCTAAAGTGATGCATTGCCTACGTAAGTCAAGTGGATTGGAACATGAAAGTGCCCTACTCACGAAGAGAAAATAGCTGTTCACATGAGGGTGAGGTGAACAAAACAGCAGCCAGGCAGCTAAGAAATATCACTTGGAAAAATGGCCCACATTTGGGACAGCTAGGTCAAATATAAAGATGTACAAGGCTACTATTTAAGAGGTGTTGGTATGTGTGTTCGTTCTTGTGCATAAATCAACTTCCTATAAAGTGACAAGTAGGTCTGGGTGAACACGTTGGAAATATAACTCTGCGAATCCAGGCTGAGCTGGTTATGCGAATCCTCTGGTCAGAACGAGGTTGTACTTTCTTCCTAATCAGCTGTTGTTTACTACTTGTAGTAGTTTGCATACCGTATTTTTGCACAGTTTATGTTTAAGCTTACGTCCGGTTATCTGGTCATCATTTCATTTCTTCCTAGCACCTTCTTCTTTAAATTCCCGTGCTGACTATATTTTCTAATCAAAATTGAAGACATTACCACTTCGTTTACCACACTCTCTAACAAGTTAAACCCAGAAACGCTTTTCATTCCCATACGACTTGTAACCCTTCCCTGAAATCAACTGAATTTCTGACCAACTATTAAGGTCATGAGTTCACCAACTTAGCTTCGTAATCATTTTGAAATTCTGGTGAACAAACTATCATAAAGAGCAAAATTGATTAACCCCATCTTAAATGGAGACGAGTGTTGCCTTATTCACAATAAGTTCCCCCAACATTAACTTTTACTAAGTTACCAGTTAACATTCGTAACTCTGATCCACCATGTCAGTTTGTTTGTTTATTGAGGGCTATTGTTCGTGTACTCATCTCTTTTTTTACTAAGACATACATAAAGGGTAATTTTGTCGCTTGTTTGTTGAAGACGGAAATTGCGAAGCTTTAGTCTTCCAACATCTTGGATAATCCGGCTAGCTAGCAGATTGGCTCCCAGTTCGGTTTTTCATAAAATGTGATAGGTGTGTGAAAATAAAATGGATATGACGACTCGATCAACTGATCAGATTCACTGATGACCTTGTTTGCTGTTGGGATGTTGGGTTTATCACTCGTGACAAATTGTTGTGTAACTCCATAACGAGTCGCAATATCGTACAACAGTAATGGGAGACTAACCTTGAAACTTTAACCTTAAATGAACTTTACTGGGCACGTCAAATTGTGAACTTATCAGGTTTCATCATAGAAAAGGACAAGAAATACCGACACCATTTTTCTATTCTGTTCCACTGATGGCGGTTTTCGAAGAGAATGATATAAAAGACAGTGGTGTTTCCGTCCGTTTTGGAGCAACTGTTTGACTGGCTTAGGAGCATAAACCAAAGGTTCTCAACGATCCAGTCAGTGATACAACTAACAATAAAAATTTGACAGGTCATTCTGACTGGAAACTTCAAGATCACCACAAGTCCACCCACGATTTTTGCATGTTACAGGATCGAAAGAAGTTCCAACGTGTAAGATTCTGGCATTGATTGTGTAAACATCTGACCCGAGACTATTGACGCTTTGCAAGGTCACACTGAAATGGGATTCTAAGAGATAGAAGACAGTGCTATCAGTCAATTTAAGATAAAGCTGGTATAGCTGTCATTGCTAGGTAGTTTGGCGGATTCCCTAATTTTTAGCCAACTGCGAAACGCTTGAATGTCGGCTGAATTCGAACCAGCGACAGAACCAGTATGTCCACACAAGTATGCCATGTCAGAAGCTCAGAAATGTCACATTTGCACTTAGTTATCTGTTCAATTCAAGGTGTCTTATAGGATCAACCAAATGATCCGGGATATTGATTACAAGAGCAGGAGTTCCCGATTAGAGCAACCTGGAATCTACTGACACCAATGGAGAACATTAAAACTGTACTACCAATAGGTAATTTCACAGATGTGACAATTTAAAAGAAACCCAACAACACACCGTTTCTTTCTCCGGTTCAAAGCCAGCCTAAGTTCACGTTCTTCCAAAATGAGTGGTTCTACTATCATTTGTTATTGAATTAAGTAATCGTTTGCGGAGCACTGTTTTCTTTTCAAATGAATCATCTCTGTAGTGAGAAAGTAACCGGTAAACCTATGTTCTAATAAGTACTGCTGTGCCTCTTTCAAGCTTAATTGATATTCTGTTTAAAGCGAGTATGATAGGCATTTGGCGCGAAACACTCAGGGGACGATTTAATTAAAAAGGATGATAAATTTTATGACCTGAGCTCGCTTATATTTTTCATTATACAGATCACGAATCTGAGTTCAGACAGATTTTACTGTACACGACACCGATATTGTGACGGTGAAGTTTAGAAACCAGGCTGGCAAGCACAACTTAGAGGGTGGTCCGCACATTGTAAGATGAAATCTAACCGAACCTCTTATACAAATGTTTCGTACTTGGCTTCATTATTTCTGAGTGGCACAGGCTTTTAATACGTTTTGTGAAGGATAGTTTCTAGGTGAAACCTTCTTTTATCACATCACAGATGGATTACTAAGAGTATCCACACACAGCAGAAAGGTATTCACTACGTACTGAGTATGGAAAGTGCAACTGTTTAATATAACAACGGAACTGATGAGGGTGAATATTATTTAACCAAGCGTAATACTGCACACCTTCTTTGTATTACTCACCCATCCATTATGCGATCCGAATAAGCGATAATTCTTGTGAACATATGAGCCGGTAGTGGAACTCGATGAGCCTTGTTCATTTTAGCAAGTCACTTAGTGGGCTCCATTTCGAATCTCTGTTCTGGTTAACTTTGAGACGTTTAGTTTTTTTAACTTCCTGGTTAGTAAACTCTCATCTGTTCACCTCGTAACCAGCAATCCGTCGGGTACCTTGTGTGTAAACTAACAAATTATAGTTCGAGTAGAAACGAGTCTCATGTTGCGACTACGACTTTTGTCATTACCTTTGAACTGTTACTGTTTTGTTTCTTGTAATAACGGGCTTGTTTTCAATCTGATCAAATGTAACACATAATCGTTCTGGAGGTGAAAGCCATTTTAAATAGAAATTATGGTGAGCATGTGATAGTTTCGGCCATGTTAAGAAAGGTTCAGAACTGAAAATGGTCAGTTTACAACGGCCAGAATATCCCGTAAAATCAGTCGTTGAGGATGTTAAACGGCAGTAAATTTGTGTTTTCTGTAGTATGATTAGACAACAGAATGTTTTTCTCTCCTAACATGGATGTAATGCATTTTTCATTCGATGAAATAAAAACATTTATCGCAATAAAACTAATAATGTCAGGAGCGTCACATTTTTTAAAGTGTTCGTTCAGTTAACACGTTTAAAATTGAATGCATCAAAACGGAATTAAGTTCGTACAATATAACGATGCTCGGACGAGCGTGGATCATTGGCGAGTTAACCACTGTTACACGCCAAAGTGAAAATTATCTTACCTATACCAGCATCGAATATAAGCAGTTGATTTTGGTGACATCGCTCTTCTAAAGTGGCATAGCAATAAAAACTAATGTTACCATTTACTGCAGTGATTACATTTTAGAAATATTAAAGCAAAACTCACATTGTAAACAACAGGATTGACCAGCTAAATAACCGCTTTCAGGACCCACATGAAGTGCTCCGTCATCTAACAAGGATTTCTTGTTGTGATTGGTTGCAATAAATTAAGCTGTGGGTTCTATTCACACATGTGCAGTCCGATGGTTTGCTGAGTGGAGCACGCTGTCCACATTTTGCAAACCAACCAACGCAGGGGATGGCCAATGAGGAGTAGTGAACCAATCAAAGAAGCGGGTCAATTTCTCCCGTTTTTTTGCCATCTGTTTGAAACACCTATAACCGTATTTTATAAAAGCTATCAAGCTACTTTCTCTAAGAACTTTGTAATTGTGAATACTGACCGGCATCTATTTAGCAATACTCTGTCAAGGTTTTCTTCGATTAAAGTAAATCGTCCTTTGTTTTTAAACGATGTGTAATTTGATCGTGAAGTTATTTTGTCACTCACAATAAACTGTCTTATGTGTAGACAGAAGCGGATGGGTATATGTTTACCTTATTTGAGTTAAAACACTTTGTTCAATCAACACTTTCAAACGACATCACTTCCTAACAATGTTTTACGAACAAAATTGTATAGTAAATCATTAGCACAGTGTCGTCACAGTGTCATATTTCGCCTACTCATTGTATGTTGACCGCGACTCTTTAAAAGATTCAAGAAAATCGAACCATCGTAATGATTTAAAATCACCATCTTCAAAAGCTGAAAAATGTTAGGTTCATTAAGTCCAACACACTGCTTTCTTGAAGGCTGGCACACGAAGTCTTTGGACGTTGAGTTTGATTCGCAGGTGTGTAACAGATTGAAATCCCAGAGATATAATTTAGCTGACGAAAGACCCGTTTGCATTATTTTGAAAATTCACATTTGTATAATCTGCCTTCAGGCTGTAGGACTCAAAATCCACTCAGTTTAAACTATGGATATGGTACGCAAAATTAAATGCCTCATGGATTTTTCTATAAAGAATAAATCTTTTTTTTTTCTTGAAGGTTCGATCACGTTTGTTTTGTGATAAGTAGCCGGGTATGGGATAAGACAGTTGTTGATATTTCTAAACTTAAGGTAAGCTCAACTGTGAGCTTTACAAAAATCGATAGGGTTAGTTTCATAATAACGAACTTGAGGCTCTGCATTGTAATTATACATTTTCGTGAGGTAAATCGGACATCAACTACCGTTGTTTAAAGGGAGTGTGTTTAAGATTTTCATTATATACATACAAACATCTCCTCGCGAAGCCCGTAATCCCCATGATTACTTTTACAAAGATGTGTGGTTAGTGAAGGGAATTGTCCATACTTGGAAATCGTTGTTGGAAATGTCTCCTAATAACGTTGTAGCACTCTGTTGATTGTGAAATAAAATTGCAGACACATACAATGTTCACCGAGCCTGATTTGCCGATTGTTCTTTACAGTATAGTTTAACGATGTTCGTAGTAAATGCTGATTGTTGCAAAGACCCGTTTCACTAACACTTTCTGAAACATCTTGTGTTTATACTAACAGAACGACTGTACCTTGGACACACCCCGTGTACGAGTGGGTGAGCTGTGTTTTATATAAAACTAGTGTTTTTCTGTTGCTGTGACAAATTTTGAGGCAGATATCAAGATATGAAATCGAAAGCAACTTAACAAGGACAACGAAGTTCTACATTCTTAGCAGTCGTTGTTAGAAATTGAGCATTGTACATAAACACTGGACAAACCACAAAACGGTCAGTACACGATCGAAAAATGACAAAATTAATAGCGTTGCTTGTTCCTCCAGAAGGTAGCAGGACAAGAAAGTTGAATTATACCTGTTAAACATTGGGACAATTTTATTCATCAGAACAAGATGAATTTCGGAATATATTTCGTCGTACAGCTAGCCAGCCTGTTGATATATGGTGGTCCTGGTTGTACCGGTTGGAGCCGTTTGTTCCAAAACATCGTTATGGCTTGAAGAATACTCAAAAGCGTAAATTCTTGTGAACGACGACCTAATCAATATATTTATTGGGTGACACAGCAAGACAGCTAATTTTACCCAAGCAGAACCTTAGTTAACAGCTAGCCTATGAAGGTGATGATGTGGTGGAACAATCTAGTCGGTGACTTCGAGCATCAGTCGGTAGAACTTTTTAAGCAGCCCCCATCACGATGCTTCATCCAACCACTACGATAACGATCCCTTCGGTGTAAATGCTACTACTTCCGTAAGCAAAATCTCACCGTATTTACCAGTTTCATTATAGGTGCCAGTTCACCTACGTGAGCAGAATGGAACGACAGTTGCGCAGGTAAGTAACTTAACATATTCCGGCTTAGGATGGGGGTGAGATGGGACATGATCCAACACCAGTTATTTCGCAACTAGTGCAACGCACACAGGTTTCACTTTTGATTATACCTTACTTGTTGATCTCTGAACACAGAGCTATTATTTCTCATGCCCCCTCACGTTACGAACAATCAACAAGTGCTTCATTTTGCTGAGGCTGTTGCTGTTCGAAAGTGGTAATCACTTCTCTGTAAACAGGAAGCTATGGTCATCAATCTGAAACTGCGGTTGTGAATAAACAATTTCACTTATACTACTTTCACTCGAGTAACCGTGAAGACAGTGGAAACTGTGTGCAGTAGTTTGAACACTAGTAATAGACAAAGTGGTTTGTAGCATTAAGTCCGCGTGGATTAGACATATGTACTGCCCGCGAGTTGTCTTTCTCTGGCTGTAATTTTGATGCACCCTTATTTACGTGTATTAATGAATCAACCCCACATCCTGAAGGAACATAGCAATTTGTTATTCTTTTAAAACTCTTGGTGGCCGTTGTTTACATTATCATTCCTATTTGCGGTTCAGTCATATAGTCGCCATTTCTCACCGCATGACCTGCACATGATCTTGCATTTGTCGCACCTAACCAGTTTTCTGCAAAGACACACTATTAAGTAACTAGGGACAATTACCCGTCGTAAATAAACGGCTATCCTGAAAAGGTTTGATAGTTTAGTTGATATATTTTAACACTCACTATGGGTATTTCATGATGTGGATGGAAGACTCAGTCACCTGGATGAAGGTCGAACGGTTTACTGGGACGTTGGTTCAATAATAAGAATATTGTTAATGTCTCGTAGATCGTACCAATCTGAATGTCGAACCCATCTGCTAGCGAATGTCGAACAGTTCAATCAACGACATCTCTAATTCACTGGTAGAGGCAGTTTACAGCCACAGAACTGACAGCCTTGTTTAGCATGAAATCAGGCATTCGAGTGGAAGGTTTCCTCATTTACATTACACGTTAAGGTACACTGACTCACTAGTTTGAAATCTCGGCAGGAGATCTAGAAAGTGATGTCCATAGGTAAGACTGAAGAAGTGTGTGTAGAATCAGCCTTCAATTTTGACCTCAAAGACTAGTGAATACAGGGCACAGAAGTCGTCGTGTGTTACGTTATTTTTAAATATTCCTGGATCGTTTAGTTGGTTTTATGAACAACTCGGTGGGTTTTATTGTAGTTAACCGCACTGTTTCTATACAAACTTATTCTCAACCTGTTGAATTTTCTTGTATAGTTACCGCTTACGTCACAGCTGGCTTCCATTCATAATGTAAACATGAAATTTTAATTGTCTTTTCGTAACTGAACAATGTTTGCAGCTGTTGCCGAACAAAACTTAGCTTGTAACACAAACATACATTTGAAAGGCTATGCTAGCATTTGTGTTGTTACCGTCCAAACAAATAGTAGCATCCTTAAGTAGGGATCCATGCACCATGAACCGGCACATCTAACACAGTATGCAGTCAGTTCACACTTGTCACAAGTACACTTATTTCCTATATATATTTTATAATCTTCATTTCACACCAACGTAAGTTGGCTGCTAAAATGGAAAACGATCATCCGGTACAAAGTTTCACAAGCTATAGTAATTCACTTTCAAAGGAGCTATGCCTCTGGGTCAACAATCCGGACAATGGAAAGCTTAATTAAATTGGTCTCGGATGATAAATAAATAAACATCCGTTGTCCGCTTAACATTGATCGTATGAATAACTTCAACTAGATCGACCTTTGCAGTGTTTGTCAACTACATGCATTAATAGCGACAGTTATAGGACTAGAATTAATCAATCAAATGATCTTCGGGTAAGTGAACCTAGTCTTTTCTTGAGCAAACTCATTTTGTTGAAACAACGTAACATATTATGGGTTTACTGGCAAACCGTTTATGGGCACAAATCAAACACTCGGTTATAGGTCCCCCTGTTACATGTTCGTCTAAAATGGCCACACTTTAGGGCTGGCAATTCCTGATGTTTCATGGTGAGCCAATATGATGTTGTTATTTTGGGGCCAAAGACTTCTGATATCAGTCTCCAGTTCCACTGTTGCCCGGTTCTTTTTTGTTGCCATTTTGTTCCAAATTTTGTGAAAGTACTTTTGCAGATTTTGGTTGAAAGTAGTATAAAGATGGCATCCCAAAATCTGTTACCTGGTTCCATCATTTGCCTCTCTTTCGTCAGTTGCCCCACAACGTCGGATCCGCTAATCATGTTATCAGTGATTTATCCTGACATATTTTAACACGTTCATTGTGAGTCACACGTGCAAATGATCAGTTTACAAACATCTGGGGATCATTTGCCTTAATTTCTTTGTCCTATACGCCGCATATCATACTGCGAGCAATCCATGGTACTCACTAACTCACCATACACATATATATCCTACTAAACTGCGCAGGTAGTACATATCATAGGGGACGTTGCCAACGTCTACAACAGTCACTGACCAAGGGGAGCAGCTAAAATCTCAGGTTGTCAGATATGTATTGAAGTCATCTGTCCTAGTTTTATTGTAGATGGTTTTGATTATATTGATGACCAGCTAAACTCGGCAAACCCATAAGAACACTCTATGCAGATGTGAACAGCCCACACTGGCCTCTACTTTCAACTGTGAGTTTAACACGGGTTTTCGAGGTGGCTAGGCGTAAACAATAATCATTTGAATATGGACGGGTGAATAACATTAAAGCGTTGAATTGGCCTAACTGATCCAACAGCGGCCAGTGTCTGCTTCCTACCATCTGTGTTGTTAAGCAACAGTTATTCGCAACTGGGAATATAACAGAATGATATTTCTTGTCAAGTTAGTCCAGGGGACAGATTTCGGGAACAGGTAAAACATTCAAATGTGTTTAACTTCTGTCAAGAAAGTTAACAAAGACAGGACGTGACGTCATATGCAGCTAACCAGAAACTAGCCCTGTCGTTCTTGTACATCATTAGCATACATTTCGAGGGCGATGCACTTCCGTAAAGAAAAATGTCTAGGAACGTATCCTGTCGAATATCAGGCCACTACATACTTGGCTACAATAACCGCTTTTCCCGTTTTCTCTACACCGTTTATGAACCGGACGATAAACGACTGAGATCACCCGTTTACATACCAGCGGACATAAGCTTCAACTTTCGTGGTTTTCGGACGATTCAGCCAACCATTTACTCCATAAAGTACTTGGTTTCGTTATTACATGGTCAGTGTGCAGATCAGTGTAATGTTCCCACTTCACCAGGTTTCGGTGAGTCTTCAGTTAATTTGGATAAGACTGGCTTTGATTTGTCAACGTTTAATTATGGGTATTGCTACATATTTGCGAATCTTCACCCTTGTTTTTGGTTGATCGCACGCTTACTATCCTGCAAGGTTCAGTAGCAACAAACACTTTGAAGTGGTTAAGTTAGACGGTGTTGGCATTACACACTTGTAAACGGCCATCTACTATAAATAATTCAAATTTGACAGCCTTGTCTTAAATTGTTGGGCCACACTCTCGAAGAGGTCAACCGTGACCTAAAATATCTCGAGAATAAAGCTTCATATAAGAATAGGGCACGAACGTATAGCGTACATTGTAATTACAAGAGTTACAACTATTTCTGTTATCAAGAAAGTTAAAAAAACATCCTGTCGGCGCAACGTCGGATTGTTATACACGGACTTACACTAGTTAACCATCCTAATGATCAGCCGTTCTTTCAAGGTTTACAATTATTCGCCCATATCTGCTTTCGCGTGCAACATCTTCACCGTAAAGGTAGTTTGTTGATTAATGTGTGCAATCACAATTACACCACCCGATTTCTTGATTTATAAACTCGAAACAATCATGCTAGTTACCTCTTTCAGTGCCTCACTCCACATGACGTGGTCGATTACTGAGACGGTGAATCAGTAGGTTTTTCGGTCCATCGGTGTACATGGCTGGCCTGTTACACCGAATGTGATGGAATAATGTTCAACTCAATGCTTGAGTGTCGCCTGGATGTAGGAAACGGTTTATTTTATGATGAGAAATTTTTGTCCGAGTGCACATACAGTCAGGTAAACCCTGACGTCTGTTTGAGTGGAACGAAGCCGAGGTTGAAATCAGGAGCTACCGCCTGTTATGTTGGTGGGACGGACAATGATTTGACAAATGATGCATGTGAATTGTATAAATTTCGCGTCACCCTATTGATTTTAACAAAACTGTGATAAACCCCTTGCCACGGAAATCTTCTATTGAATAACCAGAAAAAGGACAATGTACCCGCTCTTTGTATGCGACCGGTTTGGCGATCGCCTTATTGTCCGAAATTTAGTGGTGAATTTCGGTGAACGAAAGCATGTTGACTCATTTAAATCAAACGTAACTATTTGGACTTCGACATATCACCTGCCATCTCTTTGTATCGCGGCCTCTTTTTGCACTTGTGATCTGTCGTTACTTAATGACAGGTAATCTGGGATTTACAGTATGTAAATTGAAACTGCTTAAATATGACTGATGCTTTTTCATCCAGGTTTACTATGATTCAGCGATTATGATTGACCTAACGCTTCAGGATGCTTTGATAGGATCAGCTCAACACCTTGCCTGAAAAACGAAATTCACAATGTTTTACTAATCATGTTATATTGCGTTGACATAGGTGTCACCTGTTGAGCACATTATGAAATATTTTTCTGGTGAAAGACTGCGGTAGCTCTTCCTTGTTCAGTCTGTGTAGATAATCAAACCTGAATATTTTAACATACCACCATTCCTGTAAAGTGTTTTCTTTTATAAGGATCACTTGCATTTAGCTGGTGAAAATTGCAGCATATATTATTATTTCACAGTACGTAATGCGTGAAAATATGTTGGATTGGTAATGGCTGAGTTTTGGAGAAGTTTCATATTTTGCGTGGCTGCAGCTTTTTTGCAATGGCAAAACCAACTAAATGTCATCACATGCATTTCACAGTAACAGAACGAACAGATTCACGCAGAAAGTTTCACATGTGCACTTTTGTTTGTGGTACTTGTGTCTTGTGCTCGTTGTTCTTGGGATGGTTTCTTTGGTTACTTATTCACAGTGTAAAATGATTTGTCGCTGTATGGAGGAATTTTGTTCCCACATTTGTTGAACATTTACTTAGCAGTTCGACTTTCAGTCCTTATGCATCAACCGCCGTAAGTTACTTTTCTATACAAATATTTTAGTAATCGACTTTGGCGCGGATAGTCATTTCTGGCCTGAACTATTTGCGTGGCTGTTCACTTCCGACCATGCAGACTACAGTTTTAACCTTCGGAATATGTTAAATAAGGTGATTGACGTAGTACTAATTTATATATTGGTCTAATTATATCGTAGAAAATTTTAGATCCCGTTTTGGTTTCTCTTTAGGTATGTTTTTCGAGATACGCATACCACATCGACCAATCGTGGACTGTTATTTATCGATCGACCTACAATGCTTTGAGTGACTACTGAGCAAATTGCCTCTACTCATTCACATTGAGTTCTCTTAATGAAAGACTTCGTTTTTAGCCTCATACAATCTGGACAAACTTTTCCTCTTCAAGCTTGGATACTATATCGTAAACTTGTAACATCAGTACTAACTTCACGACACCATTCTGTTGCAAGCGGTCTTATGTTCATCAGACCCCATAGTTGTCTCTTAGTACCCTGAACCCCGTAATGGTGCACGAACTACAATAAATGAATGAAACTGATTTATCAGCCTAATAGATCTAGTGTTTTTGAGTAAATATCTAAATGGGATAAATCAACCTGATAACTGATTTAGGACCCCAAACGGAAGTTAATTGGTCCGTAAATCTACCAATGAACCTTCCTATTCCCTAGTGGTGGTCCTGTACGTCGAATGAAAAAATGTATCGGAGTGAACGGAAACGTTATTCTGTATCCAGTCAAGACACATATTTCTGAAATAGGCCTACAATTCAGTGAAGCCATTTCTCTTCCCAAGCCATACCAGACTATTTATCGTCACAGTCGATCTAAGTAGGGGGGGGTATTTTTTGATAACTAGTACAAACCAGGGAGGCGTAATAAACTGAGAATCCTCATGTGTGGTTCAGGCTCATGATAACTTAAAAAACTGACGCAGTATCTATATAAAAGCACATGAACCAGGCTGATTCATGGGTTTAAACTGTAGAATCCGGACTGCCATTTCAATAATCCGATAAGTAAACCGCGATGTATTTTTGGGCTTAGGAAGACAAAAGGCCGTTTTTAGATACAGTATCTCACTCAAAACTTTCTGTAGCGTTTATCAAGAACCATCTTTCTAAAACCTAGCAGGTGGATTTCATCATGGGTACATTAGAAGAGGAACCTGGTGAGATATTTGTTCAAAGTAACTAACAGTGTGTGTAAGCGCGATGAAGAACCATTAAATAACTCTCAGTAAGAACATTGGGCCAACCTTTTCGTCTCGACTTCAGGTAAAAACGATAGATCTCCTACAATCAAAATGAAATGAAATTTATACTGCACTTGACGTGAACAACCGTGAGACTCAGGAAGGACTTTTAAATTCTTTCACTCTGAAGTGTCTTCCACCACAATGTGTCCATATGTGTTGTCCTTATCTGTGAAAACAGGGTTGAGTGCTTAACGAAATTGTTCAAAGACGTTGAACAGAAAGAATTGCAAGGATCAGCAAAATCCCTACCTAGAAAGACCAACAGAATTAGGTAAATTCTCAGGGAATCACAAATACCTTAGAGCTGACCTAATTTTTACCAACAAAATACTATACACATCGGGGCTTC